>NDFF03000178.1:0-165090 GCA_002150815.3 Grammothele lineata | reverse complement strand
CCCCCCTTGCTGTTTACCACGCGGAAAGGGCGGCGATACAGACCTAATGCCAGACACATACAATATACCGGGTGCCGTGTTTAAAGGCTTGAAACATTAGGACTCAAGAGGACAATGGCCGATGGTGTGAAAGGGCCAACTGGATGGCAGTCCAGACCTTGGTGATCTACCACACCGATATCCGGCGTATGGACGAGGGCTACAGATGTAGAAGCATACAGACTGATCTTAGACGAATTACCAGACTGCGTGTAAATTACCACTCAGAGCCCACCATCCCTGTACATTGATAGATGCATACACACAACAACATCTACCCCATGAAATTCACACCCCGATCTCGCCAATCAACTTAACGTAACTGTTTATTTGGAATACCGCAGCTTGAATGGCCCACCGGCCCAAGTTCCTTGCATCACACTACACACCAGCCTGCACCACCAATCTTCTCTACCATGCGGATATCCACTGCCCCCACCAACCCTATCCCTATTTTTGCTGGTCGCCCGAGTCGCATTACCCTCACCCCTGCTGACCACCCATTCCCCCGTCACATTGAATATTATACGGCCATCCTCCCCCTGGCTGCCCCAGTGCACATTGGTCAATGTGTCAAAGTGTTTGCTGCCATCACAAATACCCACCGCCAGATCGCACAACATGGACGCCCCTATACACGATCTCTCGAGGAGGTGCTCTTTGAGCAAATACTGGCAGGAAGAGTTGTTGGCATCCAGACACATGGGGACGCCTCAGCAGAGCTGATTGTCAAGCACAACGGAGAGCGGGATGGGATAGAGAAGGTGCTGGTGAACGTGAAGAGCGAACTGATGTACACCCCTGGGCATGGGGCCATAAAGAGAACACGTCATCGGCCTGCCCGATGTCACATGCTGCCGAACAAGACAAACAAGGTCAACTTCAAGCCAACTCTCTTTGTAATCCACGAATATCCAGAGGCGCCGATGGACGGCGAGGACCGGACCATTGACCCAAAGGCATCATATACTATGCCGGAGAGAGAGGGCCAAAGTTTGGGTCAGTGATTGCTCAAGGATTTGGAGGCAGTGGAGTACACCGACGAAATGTTATGGCGTTATCAGTAAGAGTACAATTATCAGCTCAACGCCGTCATTGCTTACTGCCCGCCCAGCCAGTGTAGGCGTAGGATTGCTGGCAGTGTAGCAGACACATATCCAAGCTGCAACATGATAATAATATGCGAATGGATGGCGTCTATAGAACAGATGCGATACGCACCGGTATGGCGCGTCTGGGGCACACTGCAGCGTAAGACAATTGTATTCGGTACTTGTAGCGCAGATGGGACGGACCATCGAGCGTACACAGCCAACGGTTGACGAGCATCAAGAAACACTCAGTACTCACCCCCAGTATGGCACATTCAGGATACGAGTGCAAGAGTGACGAAGCACAGGCAACGAAGATATACGGGCGAGGCCACCGTGACGAGCAGTCGATGATCGGGTCCATGACATCAATGGGAGGTACCGTATTCGGAAGGAGGCGTATGTTACGCCACATCATGAGCAAACGTCACGCATGCTGGACTACAGCGAAACGGCCGCGCGGCCAAGGGGGAAGGGAGAACGAGTGCAATTGGAAGAACATAGGAACTAGGTTAAGATAAGACGGTATGAGACGATGAGGCGTTGCGGGTGACCGGAGGATGTGGCGACACGGCGCGAACACACCGATTCACACGGCGACGATGCACTCGGACCGCGTGCGCCGCCACGTACCACCGCACCCATCAGTTCAAGGCGCCGGAACGGGCGAGCTTTACGTAACCACCAGCGAAAGGGGAACTGAATGTGTACAGACTCACCAGTGGGTAGCCAGCGACGACAACAGTACGACGGCAACGGCTACGAGAGATGCAACCCGGTGTAATATTCCCGGCGAATGATGTAGGTTCTACGCGGCACAATATAGTGGGCATCAATGTACCGACAATAATACATCGACAGATGGGTCAGGCCCTACGCGCTGTGGTATGTCAACCGACCATTTACTGGAGTGCCCCATTCCGCCGACCAATCCACTCCTCACCCAGACCACGAACAATGATGCTCAGGATATGAACTCCAAGGACCAACACGCATGTCCGGACGCTCGCCAGAGGGATCTTGAAGGTGAGCCGATCGACGCTACTGAGCGGGACCTCCCAGAAAACGGCTTCTATGCCAACATACGTCCCCAGGATACAACTGACGGCGGCGTCGTGTACCCGAGGGCGTGTATTGACGGAAATATGATCGAATGCGTATCCGATGGCGAGGTGCCCTACGGAGAGCACCAAATGGCAGAATATAATGCCTCCCGTGATGGCCCAGCAAAGGACGGCGTACATGTCTACGTCGGTAGGGTCAAGGCGCAACATCAGCGAGCGTTCCCGACACAGCGTGCAAAGGACGGACACACCACTTACCGCGTAGAGTGCGCATACGCAATTGTTGGATTCGAGGAGAGAGGTGGGTCGAGTGACGGTAATGCTGAGCGCACCGTTCAACGATCGAAGTCACGGGCGGAACGTCCGAGGGGCGGGTCCACTGACGACGAGTGCCTGCATAGAAACGGAGAAAGAGAATGGAAAAGATATACAGGAGGACGTAAGCGCCCCAGGTGTCCAACCAGGCATCAGCACGCACCGGATCAACGCCGCCTTACCTGACTTGTAGCCTCGAGTCACAAATGGACTGCGAGCGGGACTCGACAGGGTAGTGCCATTCAGCCATAACTGACGGCTCATATCGCTCGAGCACCCGTGCCGCTGACGCGCGGCGCGACTCGACGACGAACCGTTCGATCGGACGAAGCGTCTGGTGAGCACGCTTACCGAGCGAGAGAACCGCTTCCGGTTCTACGCGGGTTCAAGGCTGGTAAGCATCAGAGAGGCCGCGTCAAGCAGAACACGCTAAAATCGCGCCGACGACAGTAAGCGACATATCGAATCCCGATCGAAGCCGATGCCACGTACCGACGTTTTGCCGGCGACTCGATCGTCTTATCCCAAGCGCGCGTACGGCGGAAGTCAATCTCACTCCCCTCGAGATTTGCAGAGCGGCACGAAGACGTGGGTATGGTGCGCGGACTGTACCCAATTACAAGCTCGTGCGATACACCTGCGAGTTCCGACGGCTAGTCATCGCGTCATCGTCAACCCACGCAAGCCCCTGACGTATAGGTACATTACCGCCGGTTGTGCAAGACCGCATTTACCTCTGACGATGCTTACCGTGAACAACCAGCGTCTACGAGACCCGAGGTACTGGCCGTCGAACATCATTGGCCCGAGCAACGACGCCACGAGACCGAGGTGACTCTATCCCCGCACCTCGCGCGACAACAGCGAAGTTGTTCAGCACAAACAAAGCAAGCGCCGTCGAGTCGATCGAACGACACACTCGCTGAGGAGCGCGTGCGCCGACACACAGATGCGTGGCAGCATACGGCCTTACAGGGAATATGTCTTTGCTGCGGTTTCATAGCCGGGATGGCCAAAAAACATGAGTTATATGAGCGCGGCGGAAGCGGCGAGACACCTCACACACCGAGGTTCGAGTGATACGGTAAGCCTCCACATGCCCAGTCCCAGCTGGCTCGACTGACAAGACGTCATTAGCATGCGGACAATAAAAGTCCTACACCTCACCTCGAACCATGACCAAGGCAGCACAATCCGCATACCAGTAGTAGAGCAGGAAGGAGAGTATGGTTCAACGAGACGCCCGGAGATTCCCAGGGATTTCGACAGAGTCTGCGTATACCTACCAAGACGCGGTTCCAAAGCGTACAAGGTGTTCTGGAAGTCCTCGATTAATATCCACCGGACACTACGCAGTGGGACAATCACCTGGACAGGGGACGTCATCGTAGTCAAGTTAGACAGCGCGACCCACGACAGCTGTACGATGGGGTGGAGAGACCAGCGCAAGCTGAGAGACGCGGCCATGAGGTATACACGGACCGGCCTACGCGCTACCATCACATGCTGACTCGTTGACGAAGTATGATGTCTGTGGTTGCCCGGCTTGGTATACGGCTTGTCCGAGAATAAATCAGTCAGGCGGTTCACGTGCCACGAACGCACCAACCAAGAGTCGGGAAATGCATCCGAATGACGGTCGGTATGCGGAAGAGCACGAGTCCTCGAAGTAGTGCTGGAGCATAGGGTAATAATCGTACACGCATTAATAGAATCACCCACGTACAGTCGTCGGATTACGAGTAAAAGCCCCGATAGCACGGGGCTAGGCGGCTTAGCGAACCCGTCGAGGATTCATCCTGAGGTACACGGCGTCAGCGAACGCCAGTGACCACCGGGTACAGAGGCGTGTGTGGTCGCAGAGCGACGGCTTCAGCGTGACGTACCCAGTATCAATGAAGTCAAGACCTGAGTCAGCGCTCATGGCCCATAGGGCATATCGCTAAGCCGACTGTGAGTCTGAAGACAAGACAGGCGGGATCGACACGCAATGACGATCTGGCGCGCTTGCACGTGACCACCCGAGCCCCCGACGCGACATCGCGATTCACGAGTCAGCGCTTTTCTGGATCACGTGCCGGTTCAGGGAAACAGAAGACATACGCTCGCAAAGGCCATACTCCGCGTCAAATCAAACCGAGGACGCAAACCCTGCGCGACAACTGCAAGTACGTGACCACCGCCCGCATTCGCATGCTATCAATGGACTACAAAGATACGATTGCGTCGGCGGTTGCCCGTCTCATAGATGAATGCGTATGGTTGGTACGACTACACTCGCTTTCACACGCAGCGGCACATCGGTAACCTGAGACGACTCCCCCTTTCGCACTTCGCGTCGACCCCCCACGTCAAGCATTCCATCGATACTCGGGCGTACGTTAGGCACGACACGTATGCAAGCCGGAATTGAGTCCGATCCTTGCCAATCCACTCTATATTCTCGCGCCAAGCATCGAGAGTAGGCTTCTCTTCATCGCAAACACATGCGCGGAGTTGGATCGCTAAGACAACCAGTCGAGGCAACAGCAAATGATCACGGGTTATCGCGTGCAAGCAATCCTTCCAATCGCGGGTGAGCTAACAGGCTACAGTGACAGACACGGGGCTCACATCGACGATAGATTTTGGCTCAGCGCACCGCCTGACGCCTAGCGGGGCGTGCAAGCCCAGATACGTGAGGTTAGGGTATGCGCGCGCAGTCAAACATATGAAATCTCGGTGATGACCCGGTGCCACGACGGCCTCAAATGATTCAATATACTTCCCCACCGCACCACGATCTACTCGGGCGAGCATCTCGACGACTTCAGCAGGCGAATCGCAGCGGTGCAAGATGACCGAGTACAAACGTCGGTATTTCGCCACGTGTTCTGTAAGCACCACCGAGTCCATATCCACGCAAGTTAAGTTCGGTACGATCAATGGGCACTGATTGAAACGCGGGTTAGACGGATGCAGCCGAGCGAGACCCGCATTGGCTGGGTTCCGAACGAGCCCGTAGTTCTCGAACATCTCTGACATGCGACATGTCATGATCTCCGGTACCCTTATTCTGAGGTGTCGCAGTTTGTACGCGCTTTGTAGGAATCGACACAGTAGGTGCAGGTCTTGAGACACGACGTGCAGATTGTCAACGACATACGACAACGACCGAACGCTTGCAAAAGCAGGGGTTGTCCGTAGCTTCGATCGAGGGCGCCGCGCGCGCTCCACCATATGGAGGAGGCACGAATGAGACTTCAGGTCGTTCAGTATTATTTCTCGGTGAAGAATCACGCTGACTGCGTTATAGATATGGAGCGAGGCACGCGCGAAGTTCAACACATGCCCGGTTGAAAGTAGGCATGCTATCATGACGAGCAGCTCGTTAGGGAACGCGCGCGTCCACCTGTCGACGGACGTTCAAAGATGCCAACAGGTCGCGTCGTATCCTCAAAGAGTACATACCACGATTTCGAATAACAGGATACGTGGATCGTCGGATCGACGTCTGTCAGCATATGCGACCGGAGACAATGTTGGATTATTGACACTTTCTTCCCGGTCGCCTGCGGTCTGTCGGAGAAAATACAACGGCGAGGTGGCATGCCTCACGAACAGGTATTTATATAGACCAAGGCCTTCACAATGGCGCCCTGATCGTGCCATGACTCGTCTCACGCGTCAAACCGACGGCGCATCCCGGGCGGATCGGGCGATGATGTGACTACGTACGGTCTCGGAGTTCACCCCCGCGTCCCCCCGCTTTCCTCCTACATGGTGTCACGCCACGACGTTACCGACTGAACGGGCGCGCGAAAGCCATACAACGGGGTACACCACCGACGTTACGCAACACAATACGGACTAGCCTATGTTCGTTGACACGTTCACCTCTAACACCCCGGTATAACTAGCAGGAAGCACGACATGATCGTTACAGGCTGCGGACGCTATTCCACCACCCGGCCCTGACCCCATAGTGCGCCAGCCATCCCCGCATTTGAACACGGGCAAATGCCCACCGCCCAGAGGATCGAAACGCGAAATCATGGCGTCGACACCGGCAACGTTGTGGTGACCACATGGCGCAGGCTCGCTGGACATCCAGTAGACGTGCTCTACACGACGAAATCCCCGCTGCTCGTACTTTTCCATGGCGTCAACTTCGCGAGCTTTAAGACGTCCGGGCTTTGTGACGAACATTCGATCCAGCGTGAAACGCGGGTACAGACACGCAAAAGCATCTGCGGTGAGGAAATTGGCCACGACCGTCGACCAAAATGACATGAGAGGGGTGATGGCGGAACTGGTATGACTCCTGATAATATCCATCTTGCGTCCCGTAGGCGTTCGCATTCGGACGAGCTGTTTCAGCCCGTAGTCTCTGTCGAGGCCGCGTTCTCCATCCTCCGCGTCCTTCGAGTCAAACTCGATATTGCAGCCGACCCCAGGGCATTCCGTGAGCCGGAGACAGACATCTTCAAAATCCTGGTCCGGAACGTAAACGTCCAGATCCCCGGGGTCCCAGGGATCGTCGTGGAATAGGAACCGTAATGCCGCGGAACCCGACACAACGGCGTTGTGGTCGCGCAAGACACGATACAACGCTTCCGGCCGTGGCACGAAAGGGTACACGACCGCGTTCAGTCGCCGCCTAAGGCACAGCCGACCAAGGCTAGAGAAAACAAACAAATTCGCGTCAGCCAGTGTCCATGCCAGACACGAATAGTGGACAGGTACCTATATGCCTCCGTACACGTCTGGCACCAATCAAGCAGCGTCAACAAATCACAATGCGACATCACCTGGGATACCACATCCCACGTTAAACTGGTCGCCAACGCACCGGACATAACCAACTGGAATCAGCGGATAGAATGTACGAAGCCGGCGGTGCTTACACGCAGTTGGTACCAGTCACAGCCAACGGTTCTCTCTGTTCCATCCTGTGCCGTATTAACGTATCCCAGCCGTACGAATGATCCAGGTCAAGAGGACGGGGTACGACAATAAGGAGTGCCAAGGAGGGATGACAGGTTCGGATGGCATCGAGAAGCTAGGTAACAGCCAGCCTTTTGAACGCAGCGCGAAGGTGGCCGGAGAGCGCTACCCGGCGCGTCAGTCCGCGTACTACAAACGCGCGGAGTTCACGGATTCGGAGACACAGACGCGCTGGTTCAATTACACCGAACCGCCGTCGACGGTGGGCCAAGTGGCAGCAGTTGAGTATCAGAGTAAGTTTTGAGCCCCAGCGCTAGAAGCGAAGCGAACCGCGGTCCATTTCAGGCCCCGTCACCAATCAAGTTTGGCGCGGGAGCCTGTGCGCCGTTCGGCGGTATTGCCACTCACGACAATGACTCGATGGATCACGTTAGTCCACCCTCCCCTTGGGATTTCACAGTCCAGCCGCCACGCCCGGCCATTCTTTCAAGCCGGTCACCAAGCGCGATAAAAACAAAGCAAACCGATCGTCAAAGAACATCCAACCGCGCGCATACGGCGTAAGCACCCCTCGATCTGGCGGCCGTTCCCGAATCGGAATCGCGCTCGAGTAACAAGCACGGAACACTCTGCGAAGAGTTCAAAGCGGGACCATGTTCCCGCGCGAAGAGAGGAAATGCGAATCGAGTCTGACCAGTACGTGATACACATACATGATTCCACCATAGCGACGCAGGACGCAGCAAAGATCGGCACATACAGAGGACCAGCTCGACACAATACCGGATGCCAGTTAATTCGCATTGCAGCGCTACTGACGAAACGAGAGAATAGGGTCTCGAACCTATGCTCGCGATGTACATCGTGCATCGAAACTATGACGAGCACGATGGAAGTTGCGCGCGGGAGTCTGACGTCTTGAGCAGCAAGTACTGATTACCAACTCGAGCGAGGACACAGCCCGCAACTACCTGGACCGATGTATACGCCAGATAACTGACTCCACGACAAGTGGAAATGGATTACGGAAATTATAATGTTGACTTGCGGCCCAACACCAATCAACGACATGTCATTACACACCAAGACAACCATGTTCTACAGTCAGCGGTCAATGCGCTACGCATCAGACCCAAGACACAACGGACAGCCGAGCCACTACCGCTAAGCGGCACACGCCTCGCACGAAGGAGCACTGACATCAGCAGAACCGTCTAACTGAAGGTCACCAAAGATGTCATCGTATTGATCCGACTGTATGACGGCGGCTGCGATGAGATCTTGTGGCGGGATCGGATACGTCGACGGCGTCGTCCGCAGATAGTACATACCCGTCTTCAGACCGCCCCGCCAACCATAGAAATGCATGGCGTGCTATGCGACGACGGACGACAAGAGGCCAGTCGTCAGTGAAGCACGACTGACCGTCGCGTATGACCGTACTCACAAGCTGGTCCATAGAGGGCGCGCGCATATACACAGTGGTGCTTTGGGACTGGTCTATATATGGCCCCCGAGCGATGGCCAAATCGAGCAGTGCGCGCTGAGGGATTTCCCACGCGGTGCGATAAACCTCGCGAATTAACGCAGGGATCTCCTCGATGTCTTGCACCGAACCTGTCCATCAGAATGAGACACATCGGGCAGCTCGGGATACAAGCACAAACGCGTACCATGATTGCTCATGATCCGCCGACGAATATCAGCAGTCCATAAGTTGCGAGAGGCAAGCTCCCGGACGAGTGTAGGACAGATGATCTGGTACTCTCCCCCTCCAGCGCGCCGCGTATACACGTTGCTGCGGGTCTACCGTGAGTATCATATGCACACAAGGGTACGCGGCATACTTAATGTACGGATCGACAGAGTCATTGCTACCGGTTATGAGGCTAGTCGTTGCCGTCGGCATCTGCGCGGTGAGGACTGAGTTGCGAAGTCCATGCAGGCGAATTCCTTGACGGATCCGTGAGTAGTCGACCCGCTCATTCGGGGGCGCGTTCCACATATCGTGTTGTAATTCAAGCGTCTCCGCCGGTGACCCCGAAAAGGCTGGGTACGGTCCATGTAGCTTGGCCAGTTCAATGCTCGTCTCCAGGGCTGCATGGTACACGGTCTCCGATATAGTAGTGCTCAAGTTCCGAGCCGCGGGGGAATCGAACCCGATTGCCATCCGTCGGAATACGTCGGCCAAACCTTGAACACCAATACCGATGGGGCGGGTCTCCGCAGCGGTCGCGCGTGCCGAGTCGGTAGGATATTCGGTCAGATCGAGCACCCTGTCGGTATTGCGAACAGCGATACTTGTGACACGACGAAGCCCTTCAAGATCGAACGTGTTGTTGGGCAGAACAAACGCCGGCAGATTGAGCGATGCCAGCGTACAAACGGGGGTGTGGTCGATGGACGTGTGTTGAACGATCTCGGTGCACAGGTTAGTGGCATGGATGATCCCGAGATGGCGCTGGTTGTTTTTGGCTGAACGCAGAAACACATACGGGCGTAAGCACGACAAACACGTATTCGGTCGCCCACAGCTGCTCACCGTTTATACTGTCGCCGTACATGATAAACGGGCTACCAGTCTCGGCCTGCACTTGTAACACCCTCAGCCACAGGTCGCGAGCCTTTACCTTCTGAATCGGCGCCACTACATTCTCGAGTCTCATGTATTCTTCGCTAAACGCGACCCCGCAGACGGTAGTCAATGACGGAACGTCGACGGGATCGAACAACGTCCATTCCCCTTCCTCATCCACACGGTTCATACTACGCGACGGTCAGTTTCGATGAGAAGCCGAACGTACGGCATACGCACAATATGTCGGGCACGAACAACGCGGGGAAAACGTGAAAAGCTTGTGACGCATCCACCAGTTTGCGGTTTCGGACCTCGATGAGTTCGGTGACATCCGAATGCCATATAGGAAGGCTCGCGGAGACCTTGGACGGCCGTTTCGGCTGCGATTCAGATGCATACGCCGCAGCAGATTCTATGATACGCAGAAGTGACCCGACGCCAGGCTGCGGTACGTCACGATCCCACCTACCGCAGATAATTAAGTAACACGCGGCAAACACACTAAACGAAACGTACCGCCGCGCCGGTACACGGTGCATATCCAGCCCGACACCACCGTTGGCCATGAGTATGTTCGAGACGTCGTGGACGGTGCTAAAAGGCGCCGACGGGGTCGACACATCGACTTGGGGAACGTAACAGGAGACGAGCTGTTGTTTTTGCAGTCCGGCGTTGAAGATAGTCGGGCTGGCATGGGTGTAAAACCCATGAGACAAAAGGTCATAAGTCTCGAGTACTCGGTCGAGATCACTGCCATGCAAGGTGACGGCAAGACGCATCCACGTATGCTGCACCCTCTCCATAGGTTGGTCGTGTACCCGAATCTGGTAGATCCGTCGCATCGTCATGACGGACACGCTGCACAGAACCGACAGCGAAATCAGGAACGCGAGTGTGGCGACGACGATACTCGCACTCACTAAGACATGGTAAAATCGAGTTCGTGGTCGAGGGCGTTATCCAGAACGGCCCCATGCTCCAAGACCGAGTCAACGAACTGACGACTCAGTAAACCAGGGGCATCTGTGAACACAGACGTCAGCCTAACCGGACGCTGACACGCTCCGAGGTTCTAACCGGTATTGATCTGGTTAACCGCACGAACGAAAGATTTCGGAACGGCTTTATGCTGTCTCAAAACCTCGAGGCGTCCGGCCAGAACGAGATAATCCGGGTGCTGCGTAGCGAGGTCAGCCGCACAACGCGCGGCGAGAGACTGCAACAGTATCCGTGGACTTCAGGGGCATATTCGCGAGAGTCGAGAGAAACGTACCAGTACGTCATCGGACGTCATGCGTTCCAATTTCCCGCGATCCACACAGAAAGCGACGCTGGAACGAGACGTGAGAACATGGCCCACGATGGATCTGATGGATGTACACGCTCGCGTCCACGAAAGTCGTGTCAAGATTGTATGTCATCTACGCCCCCCCCACCCCCGTGAGCCGTGTACCTCGTAACGTGACTTCACTAACCTTTCGGATTGTTCCGAGTATCTGGCAAGCAGCTCAATATAGATGACCGCGACCGAACGCGTCAGCCGCCCCTCACCTTGTTGACGTTGAAAGGTTGGTTTCGAACGCTATTACACCACCCGTCCGCTGGTCAGCACGGAGGGACGATTCAACAGGCGTCCAGTGGGCTAACCCATCTAATATCCCACCCCAAACACAAGATAAGTCACGAGGACAACACACAAGCGAAAAAGGGCTCACCTCTTTTCAGAACGACGAAAGCGGATACTCGTATAGTTGCGCAAGGATGAGGCATGAAGAATGTTGGAGTAACTGGTCTATGCTGGGGCAAGGGAAACGGGAAGCAGCGCCTATGAGCGGAGGATGGAAGAAGGTGCCACAGAGCCTGTATTTAAGCGGTCTACACGTCGCGCGTGAAGTCAGCCGACTAGCACTGGCGGACAAGAAGGCGCCTGCCAGACGAACCTATATCTTTAGGTAGATTTGAAAGAGGGAAAGAGTGAGACACCTTCAATAGAAGCGTCTATGCGAGAGACTGGACGAACCGGTACTGGCGTGTCAGGCATAAACGCAATAGCGCCCCGACGAGCATGCCTGGTGACCAACGGCAGCGCGAGGCGCGTCGCCCACAAATCCAAACAGCACGCGCCTCATGTAGTTGCGGATCGAGTCTCGTTCAGAGAGTGGCAGGACGGGAGGGCGGTCGACCGGCCGGACGTCACCGAACCACGCGCTTCACTGCGTCCCGGGACGGTGACTGGCACGACAATTCGCTGGTCCAGACGAGAAAGCTGACCAGACCATAGTGAACACGGGCGCCGTATGGGCGCGGCAAGCAGACAGCGCCTCGGGCCTAGACAAATCAAGAGTCAGAACGCGACGTCAATTGCAGGGGACGAAGGGGACTCACAAGATGCAGATATATTGAAAAAAAGGGCATCGACCGGTCGCCCGGGCGTCTGTCTCGCATGACTCTACGAATCGCCGCCATGCTGACACATGTAACGAGCGCTGCATACGCCGGGCAGGCCTGACGGGACACCGTAAGCCATGTTCGAGACGGAACATTCAATAGTCGCGCTATGCCTTGCCTGACGTAGTAGGTTGCCCAGACGCCAACATACAGAATGGCGCGCGCCTGGCGTTCGACTCTCACACCGCCTGAGATGCCTCAGGCCTAGGGACAATCAAGTACAGCACACGCACCTCGACGCTGTATACGACAGACGAACCGCAGGTGCATTCGGCGCCAGGCGTCATACAGAGTGCGTAAACGAAAGCACGATGAGACGAATGCACGCACGGCTGCGGGCATTATCGACACTGAGATCCGACTGAAACAAGGGCGTACGCGCCCGCGAGATACCTCATCCGTACCGATCGCCTTGTCAGCTACCTGCGACATACGGACGATGGATAGAATCATCCGTCAAACAAGGAGGACGAGCGCCAGGGACGAACACCAGCATCGGCGATCGCACCATCGAAACTCTCACGTGACGAAACCCGGCCGTGAGAACGACTATACAGATACTGTACAGCTGACATCAGCCACCCGGTCGTCAACAGCCACACGGCTCGACCAAACATGAACATAGTGGCGTGGAACAACCCGGCCGAAGCGCCTGTCGAGCCGGCAATACACGATATGTGCACACGCGATTCCAAGGGTACTTCTTTTCCGAGTCGACGGTGATCCCGGAGCGTCTGCGGCCCGTCACCACGCCCGAGTTCTTCGTGCAGGCATTGGATTAACGTCCAGCGCGCGGACTGGAACGTTCACAATACAGCAAACACGTATAACACGTAGCTACGTCCCTTCACTATCACTGTGGTCATCTGTTTCATCCGTCATGCCATGCCCCCCCGCTCGTGAATGGTAGTCACTAGCATCGCCGTCGGGGCGAGCGTCACCGTTCGGAACACCGTCGACGAGCGCGAGGAGCCACCTACGCAACGTTGAGCCGGATATGTATCAACACGGGGGGTATACGCACCGGAATACAACCAATTCTACAATCGTACGCTCGTTCGAAGGGAGGTGCGTGATCGTTCCCTGTTTCTGGCTGGCCTGACGTACGACGATAACATTCCCAAGAAAATCAATGCCCGCCAACTCGCGTAGACATTGGTTCTTGAGGGCGGAGTCATCGTCGTCGCATATGAACACAGTGTACTGATTGCGTAGCGAATGCGGGGGCGACAGCCGAGGGACGTGTTTGATAGTCGTCTTCGTATAGCCGGCAGGGAACCATCGACAAACATCCAAATCAGCGGCGCGCTTCGTCTTGACACTGCCAGACGGATGATCCCGACGGGCGGGGAGCAGCAATTGCTTCGGCTTATCCCCACCGACCGGGTACAGCATTGACCGGACGGCGTACTTGAACATGTATTCTTGGCCATCAGGACCGGCACCCTGAAGCCACGAGGTAAGACAGTTGACACCAGAACGGCGTCATGCACGCACCTCGCCAACAGACTCCCGTACCCAACGATTCCACCGGACGAGAGACGATGCTCTGGTGTTGTTGAGCTGGTCGGCAGGCTCGTTTGAAGACTACATAACGCGGGTAAATAAGCAGGCCGTCCAATACAGCAAAACTCACAGTGAGCGACGGGGACGCGACGCCTAGGTCCGAACGCCTAGCAGACATGCGGTGTGGTTTGGCCCGACGCGTCACAGTGGTGAGTTTACTGCCCCGTTTTCGCGCACCCATGTCTCCACGTTGATGAGGCGGCGGATACGATGACGCTTGGCGCTATGCAGACGCTACTGGCGAGCACTAGGCAGGAGTAAACCCGTTGACCGATACGCCCGACATGCAGTGTATATACCAATGTCGACGATACATGTCACACGACTTCGCCGCGACGAACTAGCCACAGCGCCGTTGTCGATACGAGTCATCCGCATCCGCCGGCAACTGTCGGGTACCGCTGAGTGCGATCAGGTAAGTCAGTGATACATTCCAAATGCTCCGATGCAAGAGCGTCACCGCTGGCGCGTCTAACACGAATATCGTCCGCCCGAGTCATCGAACCTGCAGATGGCAGGCCCTATGCGCGGCCGGACTCGCGCGCGCTGGTCATCGTACTGGCAATCGCGCGGAAGCACGCTGTGGCGCGCACACAGCCCACCTGTATAAAAGGGAGACAGGCGAGCCCACGCTTTGACCGTCACGTCGTATAGCACAGACAACAGTCATGGACGCTACAGCTGCTCTTGAATATTGGAAAATCAACACGTTCCGTCCTAGCGAGATTACCTTCGATGACGCGGTGAAGTCGCTATCCAAACCATGCCCCATCGTAGAGGTCCGCCGTGACTCGGACACGCGGTGGACGGCAAGTTTTTGCGTTGATTGCGATTGTCGCGCTCCCATCACTCAACATTCCATCTAGTTGTATACGCCAGGGACGACGTCCACCGCGGTCCTCAGTCACGCGGGGATTTTCCTCTCTGGCAACGATAACGCCACAGGGAATTTTGTACCATTCGGTAATTGACGGAGTACCGCAAGGAATGGATGAGGAACGAGTGTTAAGTCCTTGTACACAGCCAGCGCGTGCGGGTACTGACAGGGCGCACGCCATATCTCGATACAGTGAGAGAAAGCCGAGTTTCAAATGCAACTACAGCTTCACGTTCGACACGGTCCGGGACAAAAGCATCTACGAACTACAGAAGGTGCGCGTTGAGATTAGGGTCAGACGGTCACTTACCCAAGCCCGCCCCAGGACCTAGAGGATTACGTCTCCAAAATCAAGGGCTTCAACCCGAAAGGGCGATCGCGAGCAAACTATCAGACTGGCACAGACCGATATTCGAGCTCTTACCGAATTCGCGCGCCCGTGTTTATGCACGTACCCGATAACGAGGCGAAACCGCGGCCCACTGGGAACGAACACCCTTGGTTGGCGGACGCCACACGCAAGTCGAATTTCCTCTATCCAAACCCGAACCCGCCTCGCGTCCTCGCGTTGAAGAAAGGCAGGATCGTGGATATATCGGTAACGCCTCAGAAGACGTTGGTGAGGGGTGACGTGGTATGGTTCTCGTTCACTGCCGCGTTCGTGATCGGGCCAAGCGGCTGGCAACCATACTTTGTCCCACTCGAGCTGGTTCGAGTAGCGAAGGCCGACTGGTCCGAAGTGCCAGACTATTCCGTCCAATCCATCGATACAAACATCCGATCCGGACTGCAACCCGGCGAGCGCGTGGAAGGTACGTGGTACCGCGGCATCCGGATTTCGCTTGATCAACTGAGTTCGCCGTCCAGGCCTGTGCGTGGACGACGATGACTCCGATGATGACGAGGCGACGCCGCCAGTGTCGACTACCGCTCAGGTCAACGCGGGCAAAACAGTCGACGAAGAAACCGAATCGAACAGCCTACAGGCGGCGAACCTCGGGCAAGAGAATGAGTACGTCGCGTACGTTTTGCGAGCCGCTACGGCTATTTGACAGATCGGAATAGGCACCACGAAAGCGCGGCCGACAATAATGGGGCGCACCCCCACGCGAGCGGCGGTAGCGACGGTAGTAACGACGACTCATACGTCTGGGTGGCGCCCCCGCCCGCCCCATCGCCTCAAGGGGACAGCGATGACGCAACAGCACGTACGCGCGGTTCACAGGGCTCGGATCACGACCAAGCGAAGCGCAAGCGACCGGACATAGAAGACTCAGCGGCTCAGCGCGAAGAGTCCGGTACGGCTAGAGGCGATTCCACGCCTCCGCCTAACGCGAGCACCCCAACCCCGCGACGGGGTCGGCGGGTCACAGCGAGCCGAGCGAAGTAGAATGGGACTAGTCTAGAACAGAGTTAGCGAGTAGTCGACTAGTCGATTACGTGTCGCCGTAGAGTTTAGAATGTACCTAAGAATCGTTGCTGTGCAATCGGACGTAACGATTCATCGTCGGCACAGACGTGCATACAATAATGCTGCCAGGGGCAGCATGCCATAGCGCGCCGTTCACGCGGCCCGACCGTGCCGTCGCCCGTCTCTTGCCGATAGCAACGGAGTACTTTGTACGGGACCCCCTTTCGGTGCGAACCCGACAGGGCGGCTAACAGCGGCCTCAGCGGGAGGTGCCAGTGTACGGGCCACGACACTTCACAGACACCCGACTCACCGCCGTGATTCGTCGTCCCCACAATGTCTACCGCCATCCGAATCACTCTCTGTAGCGGACGTCAAATCCACGTTGCCAGCCTGAGCCCCGGCTCGCCCGCGGTTAATGCCTCACCCCACATGCAGCTCGATTACACGACGTTAATGACATAGCAAACCCGTCCCACCATACCGCTGGTCGTGCTCGACATCCGAATACTAAGTGCTCTCTCGCTCTCTATCTGAACGCCTCCCATATAACTTCGCGCGTCTCAGGTCGCCAAACACTCTACGGACCGCTCCGCCCACGCATACTGGACAACGGCCAACCTGCACCAATGGATCCTTCGAGCTCGGGGTTCGAAGCATCTTCACATCGCGGCGGGCCGACTCAGACCTCGCCGGCTCACTTGCCGCGCACGGACAAGTGCAGGCTTTGCGGCCAGATCTATCACGCGGTGAGTGGCCTTCCAGCTCGCAACGACGCGTAGCCTGCATTGTACTGACCCATGCTCAGCTCACGTCGGACCCGTCGCCCGCTGGACTGGGTGTTTACACAGGCGCATATAACACGACGGACGACGTCACGACGGCAACGGATCACTGGCCAGATGACACGCCGGAGCCCCCCTCGAACGAGACAATACGACTGTTGGCCGAAGTCCTGAGCGAAAGCCTAACCCTACCGATACTAACAGGGTTCCAGACGGTCCCGCGTACCAACGATAATAACTCCGAGGCAGAGGCATATGACCAGGTGCGTCGCCTGAAGGCAGCATTTATCTCCAACACCCGGTTTGTAGGTGCGTTGCCAACGGTACACACACCTGGAATAAGGTCGTTCACATGACGTCCTGGCAGGCCTATTGTCCCGGATTGTCGCTGAAGGCAACCTGAAGAGGGTAACGACGGTGTGCGACGAATGCCGACGCGTCGATGCGAAGGTATGGATATTACATATGCCAATTCGTCGGGCACACACCGAACGTCACGTAGTGCGACACCGGTGTGCCATGCAGACGATGCCGAGACCGCAAGATATGCTGTCAGTTTAGCCCTTACTACCCGGCGAGCGAACAGAGCCAGCCCACCACGGGATTTCGTTTGAACAATGGCCAACACACGCACGGGGACGACCAGCTCATGACGTTGGACGCGCAAATACCAGACGGTGTAAGCGAGCTTCTGAGCCCCCTCCGCGATGCGATGGTGAGACTGGCCATATATGCGTAAGGCGACTACCACTCATACCGGTGTATTCAGGTGTTGGACGCGTGTACCCCAGCGACGGCGGCTCCTAACACCACACAGGCAGATGACGGCGTACACGCCTCCGTAAACACGAACTCAAACCCGCACTGTGGGGCAGCTCTTCCGGACTGCCAGGCGACGGACGGAGAACGTACAGACCCACGTGAGTATCCTCCCATGTTCGTTCGCGCCACCTGCCATACCAACCTCGCCCCTTCAGCATTCCCCGGCTGGCTTCTCGAACTAGGGCACGACCTGCGCTCGGCCAACATGTTCAGGACCCGGCAGGTACGCGTTCAATACAAAACATCACACCCGCATGCCACTGACCGCGCCCAGCAGTAAAGACACTGCGTATGTACCCGGCGTAACCAACGCACGACTGCGCACGCCATGACCTCGTCCTGGTGAAATGTAGGAGCTCCGCTAGCGAACGAAACCACGGCACCGAGTCTCCGGGAAGATGTTACGGACGTCGAATACCATGACTACATGTACAGTCGAGACAGCGATGACTAGCCGTGTTAACGCCGGACGACAGTCATCCCAGTTTTCACTGGCAGTTACGCGCGTATACATAGATACAGCTACCCGCGTCGTCTAAGCGAACGAGGTAACATGATATTCGTACGCCAGGCATGCGAACACGCAGCCGATGGGACATTTCAGCCGGAACAGCTAAAGCCACCGACATCCAACGTTAAGAGCATCGTCGTCGAATCTAACAGTAGATACATCCGAGCTGGCTAATCGCAGTATCCGGCACCACTCCGTTATCGGTGAGCATGATACCATCCACGCGAGAGGTGGCGGTCGCTCACGCGACGAAGATCCCACGCGGGTAAGGTCTACAATACCCAGTCGAACTCGTCGTCGACCACGACCGAGGGCCGACGAGGCGCTGCGACGATGCGCGACATAGACAATAGGACGGGCCTGATGACACGTTCTGGCTGGGTTCCGTTGTCGGCCGGGGGGCGAGTAAACCGGGTTATGTGTGTTTCGACCAGAACAATGTCTCCCAATGTAAACCGGGTAGGGTCTAGTTTGGGCATACGACGGGTCGACGTCCACGTATCTGTGGCGTCGTAGAAATGGTCGAACAGCTGAACGGAAACGTATCAGCGACGGAAACATCGGGCGCAGGTGCGGCCGACGGGATATAACCATCCTCTTACCCCTACTGCGTGATCCTCATGATATAGCGCCTCTACGTCGATGAACGGGTCGTCTGTACCGCATATGTCAGGAAGATCAGACAGACAGCCCAGCAGTGCTCACCTCGTATCCCCCGGGCACGGTTAAAACGTCGTAGCGCGGTACAATCGATGTCGCGCAGCATTTCAAGACCGACTACAGCAGCTCCCTCCTCGCGCTCCTCGCGCGCCAACAATGTCAATGAACGGAGAGTGCCCGTTATCATTACGACGAGGGCCGTCCCCTCAAAGCAAAGCACTTCTGTGCCGCGTGTATCATGGTCAACGCGTTCCCATGTTGCACCGGAAGGGGCGTGTGCAGGGGTAACACGGGGAAGCTTGCCCGAGAACTCTACAATGGAGCGGATGCGCCTGGTGCTAGTCATTACTACCTACACGCGAGTGAAACTACCATTACTTACGATATACACTCAGGCGGGACCCAGACCGGAAGTTGTAAATCGGTCGGCGACACATACGCATAAGGCACCGCAGGATCGCTCTCTTGATCGGCGCCGGCAGAGACAACGGTGGCCTCCTGCGCAGGTCCACCAACGACCCGGCTCGTCTGCACTGGACGTAATGGCAGTTCGCCGCTCGTGAGCAGCCGTCGTCTACATAGCACGACCGATAAGACGCTTACCATCGACGTCGATGTGTGAGGGTTCGGACGCCACGCCTCTACTGCGCCGATCAACGCACAACGTACGGTCGGCACAGAGCACGAACATACCGTGAACACCCTGGCGCTAGGGCTTCCATACCCGATCGGCTTCTAGACGAGGACATTGCGTTCGCTAAGCCGACACCTCCCGGCTGGGGTCGACAATACGTACCAGATCCCTTACTCGCTTATATCCCTGCATGGCGCTAGCGAACCGACAAGGGCGCGCGCGTCGCAGTCTGACTGGTCAGTGACTACGACACGCCGGCTGACTTAACCCGCGCGGACGTAGCGGCGTGATGTCATGGCGTACAGATTTGAAACCACGGGCCGCCTAGCAATCGGGGGAGGGGGGGGGGGAAAAGGAGGGACGGGGTTCGCCTCAAGCGGGCATCGCCTCGGTTCCATCGGAATTCCACCGTGTCAAGATTCGAGACCGGAGCTTTGACAGAAGTTCAGCCGTCCAAGCCCGGAACGGAAATTCAAGTAGAACACGCGCAGCGCTGACCCACGCGCGAACCGCGGCGCTCCACCCAAAACCGAACCGCGGACCGGCGGTCAGGTGACCGGCGCGTCCCGTTCCGCACGGCGCATCAACGATCCACAAGAAGTATCGCCGTATTCCACGAGAACGACCATTAGTCGTCAATCTTGCCATTCCAGAAGTCACCATACACTTACCATCAGGACAACCCTAGCCACAACGGACGCACACATTCTCCACTAGCCCCTCTCCGCCATCGACACTCTGTCGCTCGGGCCGTCCACGCACCGTTTCACGCTACACGTATATATAGTACTGTCGAACAAAATGCGATTACCGACCTCCCGCCACTACGAGTCGCCAGTCTTATCCCGCCGCCCTCGACGGCGGCTACAATAGTCTCCGGTGCAGTACACACCCACCGCCCAGCTCCTTTATATCGTTGCCATGATTGCTGATCACGTTCATAGTGCCTGACCAACGATCAATCGAAAGCGGCTACATGGCAGACGCGTCAAACACCGCACAAGAAGGGAGTCCGGACCAGCCCACCGTCGTCGGGACTGTGCCCGACGCCGTGGGAGCCGTAATTGGAAAGGATCGAGAACAGTCGACCATCGCTGGGAGATGTACGTACATCCGCACTCGAACCACGCTGGCGACCACTGACATGAGCACTCCGCAGTCGTTTTTTACTACGTGCTCCAGCGTCGCGTCTGCAGCATTGTGTATCGTGGCATTGATTCTGCTGCGGGTGTCCCGGTTCGGATCAAAGTAACACGCCAGAGGATGGGGGCGGTTAGTTTCGACGAATGGCTCCACCAAATATTCAACATGCGGCTCAGCCCATGGACGAAGTACGTCGGCGAAATTATCCAAGCTGCCCAATAACTGACACAATGACGGCGAATCTCTGGTTATAGGCTATTCAATAGCATCATCCAAGCAGGCGACTTTGGCGCATCGCGGTACATCGTCACCCACGCTTGTACGTTCACTCTACGGGACGCCCTCGATCTGGATTGTATGTTTCCGCTGCCGTTGAGGCACGTACGTGAGATCGGAGTCCAATTACAACGCGCGATCGAATGTAAGCGCGTCGCCATACGCCGCGTCCTTCATGCACTGACCCGCAGACCCGCAGACCTTCATTCATTCGGATTGGCTCACACGAATCTCCACCCGGGAACCATTGCGTTACAGTCGTCGGACGTCGTCAACGTGAAGCGTTTCTCAAGCTCGGAGTTCTTCGTCAACAAGGTTACTCGCTCTCACGCTCTGCCATCGTATGCAAGACCAGGCCCGCACTGACGCCCGTTGCAGACGGAATTCAGAAGCGTAGAGTTGACAATCGTGGACATCGACGACGCCGTGGTCATCCGTTTCCCAAGGACGGGGATCATAGCAGTCAACCAATACCGCGCCCCCGAGGTGGACATCAGTACGCGCAGAACTTAATTCAAGTGACCGATCGCCTGATCACCATCACGACAGATGTCCCATGGACGCTCGCAGTGGACCTGTTCAGCTTTGGCTGCATCATGAGCGAAGTATACACGGGGATGCCGCTGTTCAAGTACACCGACTCAGTGGGAGAACGTCTTCTGCTGTTAGAGAGGGTACTCGGTCGGTTCCCGCCGGAATTCGCAGCCACCGCCAATCATCTATTCGAGTACGACACCGACCAGGCCCCACGGGTCAGTCTGGCCAACTTCAGGGAGATACCGGCGGACGCGATGAAAGCGATTACGGATACCCCCGCGCTTTCGGTACGTGTCTAGCCGTCATTTATAAACTGCTTCCGCGGAACGCTCACACGCGCACAGGAACGTATATACGACAGGCCGTTGTACGAGTTCTGCTGCCGACTCATGCAACACAACCCACACCAGCGCGGTCGCATCGAGGAATATCATTCGATGCAGTTCCTGGCGGCGATGGGAGACGACCTTGTCGTATGCGAGCCGAGAACGTCCGGCCTTTGATGTTCCAGGCATCCGACCCCTGCGTCGGGTGGACTGTACGAACCGGGCTGACACGAATCTCGCGTAGCACCCCGTTGTACCGCACTCTGGATATCTGGAATACACATCTTCGCGTCAGTCATACAGAGACATGCAGACGGGCGGAAAGACACCATAACCGCGACGGAACGCCCGCGCGACACTTCGAAGAGCCCACTATTTCTCATCCCGGCCAATGGACGTCTGAGCACAAAGACGCAACCGCACTGCAAGCCACATAGCGATAATGACGGTGGCGTCGTAGCATGCACGGTAGACAAGGCGGCAGGACATCTAGGCTAACCGTGACGCCTCGCCCGCTGTCTACACGAGCGCATACGGGAGAAGACAAACCGTACGCACTGTATATATGTATATACACGATTCGAAAGGGTCTGCGTCATGGTACGGCCGCCAGCACAACAACCCCCTACATGTCCGGCACGACATATGAAGACATTCGCCATCTTTCATCGGTACAACCACAGGCCCCTATACATTCTCCGCTACGTACTTGCGCGACATCGGGTGTAAACCTTGTACACGCGAACTGCAAAGTATGAAAGGATGGGCGGACTCGGTGGATTTGGTTCAGATGTCCTGAAATCGACGAAGGGCGCCATTCCTCGAGGTCGCATATGCACCGGAACGCGTCAAAGGTCATCGCTCGCATACTGAAAAAGTTATGACGGTCATGCAGTATTGTACCGGCGACGAGCTGATGAGGCTTATAAGCACGGCTACGGCGTCAGAACCAGTCGATAGAATGCTCACTCTAAGTATATCGGTGATGGATCGAAGAACGCAAGTCTCGTCCCAGCCCATATGACAAACTCCCAGGTGCTGTATAGCGGGGCATGTCTGGGCGAGAGAATTGATAAAGGACTCAATACAAATCGCATCTGCGGATACGACGACCGACTCGAGGCAACCGGCGCAACCAAGACTCCCCACAAACTCATTCGCCAACCGTAGATCTTGACACATATCCAACACGAGGCTTGTCAGGTTGCACATGGAATAAGAAGTCCCCATAAGATCGATAGACGAGAGTCTCGTGCACCGTATGGATGGCAATGCTCGACGGCCGCCCGCCGGACATTTTAAGTTTGATAATATGGACGACTGCTTCACCGCGCAACTCGAATTGACGGATGTGCACCCCTCGAGACGAGAACCGGGGACCCACTGTACGCATAGAGAGACCAGACCATGAGCTCGCGCTAGCACGCGCTCGAGGAGCGACATGATGCGTTTAGAACGATGTGCAGTCGTGACGCGTATGGTCAAGTTTCGAAGCGCGAGGATAGCAGGGTACCTTCGGTGCACATTTGGATACGTCTCCACTCGTAGTAACAACGTGCGCATATGGCGAGCAGCATTGTGGTCGTCTAACACGTAGTTGCCGTGAAGAATGAACGCAATGGCATCGTGCACGTAGAGGGAAACTGAAGCCAATGCCCAGAGATGGCGGCGAAGCATATATGAAGCGATATGAGCAATTAGCTCGCCCGGGAGCGTAACTCCTTCCCGGCAGAGGACGGCACCCCTGGGGCTGTCAGGCCAAAACATTCTCAATCAACCATGAGCCGTAACAACGCAATGCCGTGACTTACAGTCGAAAAGGCATTGTCTGCCACAGGAATCGCGCTCGCGCATCAGCGTAGCTAGAATTATCCCTCATAGTCTGCACGGGCGAGCGACGTCAATGGGCACAAACACACAAACACGAGGAAATATATGGAGACGTTTAACCGCCGCCGACATATCCACCGACAGGAGTGGACGAACAGAACCCTATTGACTCAATACGACTGAAACGTACGATGCGATGGTGAAGGAAATACAACCCAGAACTCGGACCCGGAGAGGTGCCGATGAGTGTGTTGAGTCCACCGATAGCATGCAGACCACTAAGACGCACGGAGTCGATCGAGACGCGCCTAGAAGCGTGAGTTGAACCGACCCGCCACAACGGGCGGCGAATGGCAACGTGACCGGAAGGCATGACAGGCGTTTGCAGTGGCTCACAAGCCGGCCAGATATTACCATGCAGAGTCGCCCACGAGAATGGACGGGGTGTCAGCCGCGCCACGCGTCACAAGCAGCATAACATCGCCCACCAAGACTAAGCCAGCCAGGCCACGCGAACAGACACGTCGTCAGACGAACAATGGACATCGGGGCAGGGGTCTGTACCGCCGGAAGCGCCGCCCGGCGTACACCGGGGGCTGACCACGAACAGGTATAACGGCGTCCACGGCGTCATAGCGTCCTGGCGTCCGGGCACAGATATAGGCACGAAACGACGTCATGCCAAAAAAGCCGCGCGACACCTGGAACGCGGGTGCATCTATGGCTGAGCAAGGAAGAACCCAGTAGAACTATGGTCAATCGTTGCACTCAGTCAGAGCGGCGACGTACGTTGCGATGGTGGGCCAGAAACGACGACCAGCGCCGCGTCAGACCGTACGTCATATGATTACCCTGGCGTAAGAGAGTGCGGCATAGAACAAGTAAGTACGATGAACTGTCGGTATCTACGCACATCCCGGCGTCGACACAGCCCGTCTCGCAAGCCAGCTCCAACGTTCGTTCCATCAGGGGGAGAGGGGGTTCGTACGATGGCGACGACGCCGCTAAGATGGTCCGCCGCCCCTCGCGCGAGCCCCAAACACTTCGAAATCGCCGCCACAACAGGCATCCACCTCGGCGGATGGCGTGCCGTACTCCTACATCCCTGCCGAGACTACACGATCGAATGTCAGGCCGATCTGCATAGTGGACAGTGGACACTAGCACACACGCGTCAGGCACTTGAATCCGACGTTGGAATGGGACGAGACGTACCGTATCGTAGCACAGAGGCCGCCCGTAGACATGCACGCGCCATACTGCGCCACAAAAAGCCGGCACGACTGCCTATCCTGTACCCGTGAACAACATCGGATTCGTCTGACGGCCTCCAAGGTTGAGGTCCGTGAGTGAGTCGCGTGGCGCACACGGGACCTCTTCCGGCCCTATCGGTGGGCGCGACACAGAAGTCCTGCCATACGAATACGCCCGGCTTGTGAAGCCTGGAGAGGATATGACGAGCGACGCGCGCACGTGTCGGCAGCCGAACGACCTGGGATCACTAAGTTTGAGACAACACCATGTAACCGGACGCACGTGGATAACTGACCGACGTACATATTGTCCATGACCTATCCGCGTCGGCGAACAGCATGGAGGGATGGCGGGGAGAACACGGAGAGGCGTACGTACGTACCGCTTGTACGTGATGACAACATGGCCGCCGTGTATAATGCACACGTTCTTGAGGCGAACACACTCGTTTTCAACATGAGTATTGTGGGGACGTCGTGAGAGACCGCAAGCGCAAAGAACAAAGAAAGAGGCGCACCAACTGTAACAACCGACCGCGACGCTGACGCCACATAGAACATCCCATGTCGGGAAACAGTTCACGCCGCCGGCAAGCACCAGGAGCCGTGCCATATCGCAATGGCCGCGGACGGAGGAGGAGGAAGGGCGAGTCAGCGGTGACATCGCGTACACGGTTTCACGGGCTACGACTCCTGTCCGGCAGGAGCCCAAGAACACTCCATGCCCACGGCACCGGCCGTCATCCACCCCATCGCACGCGTCTTCCCGCACGACAGTGGCCCTCGCGACAACGAACCTGAGAACGACGAGGGATAGACGTACCAACACGCACGGAGGACCTGGTCGCATTCCATCAGCGGACACTCGCGTCGTGAAGACAAACCGAGCCGCTCAGAAGAAACGAAGAGCGAGACGCACCGGATGTAAGATGGAGCATTCGCGTCCTTGATCGGACCCCTTCAAGACGAGTCGAAGGTACGCTTGAATGAACGAGGGAGCCGAAGACCAGTCCACCAGCGAGCACAACACGACCGACGGCCGCGGCGACGAAAGCAAAGACACGCCACGAGGCGAACAAGAGACTGGAGATCAAGGGAGGACGACCACCCATTGTCGGGACGCACGCGCCGTCGCCTTCAGCGGCGGCGGAACGGCCCGACAAGCGCAGGTCGGGACCGCAGACAGTAGCCGCCGGCAACGAATGCTGACTCACCCGAGTACAGAAGAGATGCGGAGACAGGCACCGAGGCCGGGTGGTCCGAATAAGGCAGCGCGCACGTGTGGCGGAAAACGCCGGCCCGCTGGGCGCCTCATATCTCGACTTAACCGACTTGCCGCAGCGTCTTCGTCTCCGTCCTCGTCTTCATTCACGTCCACCACCATCGCTCTCATCGTATATCTACTCCTGCGCATCGCGTCAAAACTTACCGTTTCGCTCGCTCCACTCGACCACCCTCAATGCACGACGATCACGTCCAGGTACGCAGCGTGTCGTTCTCTATTTGTGCCTCGGGTTGACGGCACGCTAGACGTTCCGGGCCATCTTTGGCGTGAAGGGGTTCCGGCGCGAGGTGAGATTCACCGAGCTTCACTTGGTGCGTTATGCGTACACCGCCCTGCCTAGTCGCTAACCAACGGTCAGGCGTTCTCTGAAGGGCTTGGTTGGACGGGTAAGCCGACCGCCAACGGATATCTATATCTGTCTGGCAGCCGCGGCGTCTCTTGGCACGAGGTAGGTAGCATTCGCAAGGCACGTACATGGAGAGGAAGAGTCACGCCGATCTACCAGCACGGACAAGAATGGGTCCCGGTCGAAGTGGTTTTAGGGTGAGTCTATATAACACAATCGCGCGCACTCGTGCTCACAACCCAGCAGGATAAGGAGGTCGCTTCATCGGCACGGGATAGACGCTTCTGACGTCGAGGCCATGTAATCGAGTTCACAGGGCGCGGATAGTTTCGACAGTATGAAAGATAGGTGGCGTCTCGTAGAACGGCTTCCATAACGGGTAGGGGAGGATCCGGACCTTCGTACGCCACCCGGCAACCGGGCCGATACGCGGCTCGAGCCTCGCGTGCCGCCGAAGACATCGACCGGTTCGGGTTGGAGGCCGGCCACCCGCACGCCTATATCGTGAAAGTAAGGACTCTCGATCAAGCGTCGTAAGTAGTATGTGCACGTGCCGGATGCCAGCCGCATGTTAATGGCTCACAGGAACCCCACCTCACACGACACACAGTCTCAAGGAATCAGGAACCTCAGGGGCACGTCTGGCCGGCGGATACGAACCATAGCAGGAAACCGAGGGAGGGCGGAGTCTCGTGACTTAACTTATCCGACGTAGACACCGATGTACATGTACACATACACTACATACCACCAATGAGCATACCGAGATACACTTATTTCCGTATGCATCGACGCCCGACAGGATGGCATAAACGCGTCACGCGACCGCTTGACACACGACGCGCGCCCAGCCAAATACAAGCAAACAGCATACAACAACACTCACACGTCCCCATCTAACACCTCGACGCACGCTCACGATGAACACCGCTCACAGCGTCTAACGAGAACCATTCCACTAGCCATGTTGCGTTCTCGATCGTAGATCCGAGTACGCGACACCAACAGCGGCGTACCCCATTCGGCTATCAAGGCTCGGCCGAGTCGGGGACTAACGCCCAACATGCTCGCTAGACCAGTAATCCAACTACGCGTCGCACTTCTACACCATACAGTACAGTCTTCGAAACTGCGGAACCTACACAACTGCTAGCATCCGACTGCGCAACGTCTGCGAACGTTCAAACTCTCGCCGCGTGCTCTCCGACCATTCCGATAACCTCTTTAACTCGTCTCGTAGCTCCTGCGATGCGCGCATGCATACCTTATCCGCCACGAACGGGCGCAAGACCATCAGCCCCGACAACGAACGCACTCTAGAAAGCATCACATACGCGCCCTGGAGGCTCTGCGCACTATCGATGTCGACTATCGCCGTGGCCAACGAACGACCTTGACTCTTGTAATCGGTATACGCGTACGCAGGTAGAAGCGGCAACTGCCAGCGACGAACCGTCCTTTTGACAGGCTCGTCCTCCTCAACTCGAACCCATTTGAAGGACACCGGTTCCGGGAACACGGGGACTACGTCCGCCTCGAGTCCGCTGCATACACGCCCGGCACCGGGAATCCTAACGTGGACGGCTACAGCGATGCGCTTCCCACGTCGATCTTTCCGGAATCGCACTTTCACGATCACCCCTTCTGCGCCATTGACCACGTTGTTACTAAACGCAATGTTCTCCTGTACCATGATTTTCATCCCGGGAAACAGCGGAAGCCTACCCAATGAATCATTGGTCACGGACGACTCCAATCGCCAAAGTGTGTCCTTTGTCTCATCGTCTGGGACTTCCCCGCTCACGGTGTCTTCGGAATGGTACAGGAATACTCGCGCAGACAGCCTGCCCGCATGATGTGCAACCAACCGCGCGTTCAGGATGTCTCGTACGCGTTTTCTCCCGACTATCACGGGAGCATCACAGAACGCCGGCAACTCCTCGGGGTGCTCGAGCGCCATCCGGCCAAGCTCGCGACTCCGCAATATCTCGAGATCGCTTCGCTCGCCGCCGCTTCGAGTCTTCCGGGCTTCCCCAACTCTCACTCTGCTGAGTAATTCCCCGTACACGACATCGCCGCGCTGGCGCTGATTTTTCACCAATAGAACTACCCGCGAAACCAACCTCCACAAGTATACCCCCGTCAGTTCGCTCACGCCATCCGCGGTTTGCATCTCCAACAGACTTGGGGATTTCACCAAACGATGAGAATAAAGCGATCCCTGCTTCACTGGACGCAACTGTGCGAAATCACCAGTGAAGAGTATGTTCACGCCACCAAAGGGGAGTTCAGCCAAAACGCCGTCGTCCCCCTTTGCTCTTTGAAGACGGCTCGACAACTGACTCATGAACCTAGCGCCGATCATGGATATCTCGTCACATATAAGATAATGAACGCCGCGCCAGATGGCCACCAGGCCTGAAAGATCTTTCCGTCCAGTGTCCGGCAACATTGTCAGCGAATGCAGCGTATGACCCCCGACCAGAATCGCAGCGGCTCCAGTCGGCGCGCCGACCAAGACTTCATGACGCCGACCAAGTAAGTCGAACAATCTCAGCACCGATTGTATGACATACGACTTTCCAGTTCCACCCATACCGCCGACGTACATCAAAAGCTGTGGTCCGCCATGACATACATGTCTGGCAACGATTTGAAACGCGCGGAACTGCTCTGGATTGCTTCTCAAGCCCATCTCAACGGCTATCTGTTCGATTATGAGCTCGCTGACATCTTGCTCCAGATCGCCCAATGGAGGCAGTACGCCTCCGCCGTCGTCCAGTCTTCCCACGTCCACCCTCGGAGGCACCACACGCGGTGGCGGGATCGACGGTGGGGCGCGATCCGACGCTTCCGGTTCGTCCCGAGTAGGACGACGCCGCTTCTTCAACGCGCGCATCGACTCTTGCTCCATCGCAAATGTCGCGTACTCCAGCTCAGTAATCTCAGATACAGTCCCGGACGGCGGAACCAGGTCGGCCGGAGATCGCGTCGCGAAGCACCTGTCCAGCGCCACCCGAGCACGAACCCCTAACACCGAATCTAGCGTACGTTCCAGACCCGACGTGGCCCGCGAAGGCTGCGTATCGTCATCCGCGAAGCAATCCAACTCATCTGAGATCAGGCACGTCCCGCCGTCACGATCTTCACCTTCCGCGGAGTCGACATTTGGCAGCGGTGGGAACTGGACAGGATTACCTGATGCTGACGCAGCCAGGCGTCCACGGGCAGCTTCAGCACGCGCGTCACGGCATTCAGATAAAGCGTGGATGTTCTGTATAAATCGTTCATGGGCGGGATTGATGCGTTCTCGCTTGCGAATGTAAGCGTCCCACCACTGCTCTCCGTCGCGTTTCAAGTCACCGGGGTGTCTCCAATGCACAAACATGATCAGCACCGCGCGAGCCCATCGGTTCCGCTCTTCGTCGCCTCTATCGGAACGCGCAATCCCATCGCCAAGGATGGTCGGAACTATCCATACCACGCGCCGTCTCAGCATGAACCGGTCGCTTTGTGGATGCTCGGGTAAAAACAGACCCCTCGCCTCCGCGACTCGACCCCGTCGACTGCCGCCCTCTCTACCGCTACCTCCCCGGCGTTCGTCTCTCTTTCGAGAGATTTTTTCCACCTTTCCCATAAATTCATACAAGCACATTCCTTCGAACGGTTCCTCGCGCGGTCGGTACATGTAATCCTGCTGCTGGCTGACTGACTCTATAGTCCCAGAACCCAATCGAAGGACAACGTGCTCGTCAGGATGCGACGCATTATCCGTATTCCCGTCCGGTACTGGGGCGTCATGCGGCGGCGTACTCTCTACGAGCTCAACGTCACCTTGCCCATCCCCGCTCGGACGCTGTAATTGCTCCGCGTCTTGATACCCCTCGACTCGAATGGTTGGTCCCTCGCGCGCATCCCAAAAACGAACGACCAATCTTTCGAATGCCCCAAAGTGAAGCAAACGGAACCGGTGGCTCGCATAATGATCGCCTCCTCCGACAAGGTAACTCATGACCTGCTGATGAGATATTTCCTGCTTCGACAGGATACAGTTCACCGTGGACGTGAGAGCGGAACGAACCCCCCGGTCATCTTCTCCAACATTGGCTCCAGGGAACCTAATCTCCGCCTTTTCTAGCGCACTACGAAGCGCAGTCAACCCAATCGCTATCGGAATGGACGCCTTGGTAATATAATCGGTGACGTAGTATATCAGCGCCTTCGCGGCCGTCCCTGACCCTATCGATTTGATATCCATATTCCCTTTGATCAGGCCCAAGACCACCGGATTGAAATTAGCGATCCATGGGTGTAACCTCCGCAACAAGATAGACCCCGTCTCGTCGTCAATACAGGTCTCACTACGCGTCACGCCATTCATTCGCATCCGACAATGTGCATCATCCCGCGGTTCGCCCCGACGTAAGTGTTTCCAACAAGTATCCGTGTGCGCATGCAACTGAAACTCCGTCGCAAGGTCATCTACGTAACGCCTGAACTCAGCTAGGAATTCATCTGACGGCATCTCCGTTATCCGTGGGCCAGGCAACGTAGCAGGATGTATTGAGCTGTCCTCGGGCCGTCGACATAAAGTAGCCCGAGCTGGGCCCGCAGACGATTCGGCTGACCCCAGATATTCCGATTTGATGATCGACTCTAGCCATGCAAACACACTATCCCGAAACTCGGTAGACCTTGCCATCTCGTCACGCATCTCCTGCGGAGATGGATGCCCACGAAGCCAGATCAACATATGACAATGCAGTGTACCCCTGGCTTGCGCTTCAACCGTGCCATAATATCCGTCACACCAGCCGAACAGACCGTGTCGATCCTGCCCGTAACGCAGGATCAGGTCGATGAACGCCACGATCATTTGATGGAACACCAGAGCACATGCCGCCGGCTTCTTTGCTACCAAACCCCTCCGCTGCCATTCAGTAAGTTCCATTCCGGACTCGGCGTCCTCGAGACAGATATCGTGCCCAGCGTACAACCTGACCAATGGATTGTGGATATCAGACGGGTTCAAAGTTACGAACAACGCCGGCGTCCCTTTGAAGTACACCAGGCTCCGAATCTCATTGCGAAGACCGAGTTTGTACGCAGCCGACCCAGGCAAATCACACCCTACCATGCCGACACTCCGCATGACCCGCATGATCTCTCTATCCGCTGGCACAGTAGGCTGATAGTAAGGATCTCGTTTATATTCCGCGATGAGTCGTTCTAGAGCATCCTTGTCCACTCGTAACAGATCACGAACTATTTGCGCTTGCTGGGATGCACGGACCCGAAAGTTGACGCTCTCGCACACCCGCCGCTTTTGATCGATGTTGTAGAAGACAAACGCAAAGTCCGGGTCACGTTCGAACGGAGAGTCGTCGAGCCGCAACAAGTACGTTAACTGTTCCTCTAAGCTCAGCGGTATCGACCTGTTTCGCTCGAAGAAACCGCCAATACCCCACGGGTCTAGATGAGGGAACAACCAGCTCAGTAAGCTGGGATTTTCGAAATCGGGAATTATTCGGCTGCCTGCTTGAGAGCGCAGGAAGGCGCCTCCACGCAAGCAATGTGACAACGCGCGCATCTTCATCTGGTGGTACGCAAAGGGCGATTCATCTGACAACGTGTATCCCACATTTTCTAGTAAGAGTTCATCTCCCAGCCTCGGCACCGACCGTATCCGATTTCGGCCAGTGTAATCGGACTCGGCCGCGAATGTCCCGTCTGCTTCTTCCAAAAACCCAACAGCAATACTGCAGGGAACGCCTTCTTCCACGGACTCGGTCCCCACGCCAAACAATTCATCCAAATTCTCCCTACTGAGACCGCCAAAGCCAGAGTCATGTGAGTAATGCACGTTATGCTGCGTTAAGAACTCTATCATGCGCGTGACACGCGTCTTCCGCACCAGCACAGGGCCAAGCCGAGCAATAGTGTCTTTCGTCGGTCGCGTCTTGCCCACAAACACCGCACAGACCGTATCGCGGATTTGATCTGACGACGGCGGTAACACGTCATTTAGACGTGTCGAGTCTTGAGGCATTACAAGTACGTTCCCTTTCATGCACCGCTGCGAGTGTGCCGGAAGTGACCCCGCCAAGGGATGATCTTTCAATTCGCAAAATCTAAAAGAAATCTTGCTAGCGCGAGCCCGCGATATCAATACGCGTTCGCACGGCGTAGACTCAGAAAAGGCCTCCTTGACCTCAAGAGGTAGCTCGTCGCGTCCGTAATACAACCAGTTTGCAAGGGAATACTTGGGCGTGCGGCCCTTCTCGCACAAATCGTCGGCACACTCCGCGCAAACCTGGATATCGGCGACTTCCCAATGCATTTGCATCCCTTTTGGACAGAGCAAAGCACCCCCGTATGCTTCAAGATCATACGTCGTCGGCAACACGGAAGCAGGAAGTGAGTCGTTCTTAAGAAGGTCCAGGTCCAAAGAGTCGGGCGGATAGCAGGAGACTTCGTCCGCTGGTACGCGCCGTGCACAGACCGCACACACGACCAGCCTGAGGTTATTAGTAGTCATCGTCTCCTGCCATTCCCGAATCAACGACAACTGAAACTCTTCATCAGCGATGTCGTAGAATCTCTCATCCGGCTCCGGCGGTACCGCTCGTGCGATCGCCTCGTGGACAACGCGGATCTGTTGCGCGGTTCGTGGACGTGCCAGTCGTTTAAAACCCAAAACAGGGATATCACAGCTTGGGGTACAAGTATGGAGGGACAGCTTCGCCGCCAATGTCGCGCCCGAATCCCGCAACGTGTGATCCAGCCCGTGCTTTTCACCGAGTGCTCGCAAGTCGGCAGCATGCCACATTCGGAAAAGATCGAAGAGCTTATCGACACTGCCCTTCAGCAATATGTCGCCGTCGAACCAAGTGAAGCCATCCATGGTCACGCCTTCCCCCACGGAAATAATCGTCGTGCACTGATGAGTACGATCTAGATCCGTTTCCGCCGCGTCAAGCCACTCCAACCTCCTCTCCTGTTCGCTACTGCCAACGACTCGCACTGTGTCATCAAACATCAGCTGCATGCGTCTGAACACCGGCACGGAACCGCCTCACCGGCAATACACTCGTCGCCTACAGCGCTGTACGCTAATAACTCCTCCCATATCTCCTCTGCAAACCCCAAACAACACCGCCGTCCCGAGCGTTAGAGAATAGCGCGAGTGGGAGATAATAAAACCCCTACCTGTACGATCTTGAGCATTGGCGTCTGCCATGGCGACGGGCTCGCTGGCTCGAACTGAGGCTGCGTCAACGACGACCAACGCCCCGACTAGCGAAAGAAATAGAACTGGTACCATCGAATCCATCTAACAACTCCCCAAGATTTTCCAGACCCTCGAGGTCGGCACTACCAGATGACATGGAGTGATCAACAAGATGAACCCACAGAAACCGACGCGCAAGGACGCAGCGATAGAATCCGAGGCACGAGTACGTATACATATGTATATATATACGCGTGAACCACAGCCGCCAGTGCGTGCCCGAGTAGGCGCACAATTTACAATACGACTCACCGAAGCGTCTAGTCATACTGACTCGGACAAATGCCTTGCTCAGACAGAACAGTCACATCCAACTTGACTCTTTCCCCGGCTTCCGTACACGAGTCACCATGTCTCCGTCTCGCCTCACAGACTCATCGGGACGGGTACGCCGGTTAGGTCCGAGCAGTACAATTCAGACGCTGAGGTCGGCAGACGTATAAAGGCACAGCAGACAGTTGGCACTGTGCCCCGTCACCCTCTGACATCTGACCTCCACCGCCCCCCTTTATTCTTACGTAGACCCCACGAGTATATCGACATGAGCGAATCTACAGGAGAGCCAATCTTAAAGCAAGACAACCACAGATTCATCCTACATCCCATACGGTATCCAAAGGTGAGAACGCCCATCGCCTTAGTCGCACGGACGGCCCGTACACCGGGCTTCCGCCACTCTCACACGCATGGCACAGATATGGCACGCGTACAAGACAGCACAGGCTGCCTTCTGGACGGCAGAAGAGATTGGCTTTCAATCTGACATGCACCACTGGAATGTCGACCTGACCAGCGACGAGCGCAACCTCGTCAAACATCTGCTGGCATTCTTCGCCACATCGGACGGTATCGTCAACGAGAACCTAGTACAGAGATTCTGTTCAGAAGTACAGATTCCCGAGGCCCGCTGTTTCTACGGGTTCCAAATTATGATGTAAGGTTTACACAGTCGCGTAGCGACTGGACTTCACGACAATACAGGGAGAACGTCCACGCAGAAACATACGCGGCAGCTTTACTCGCGTTCGTCAAGTCCGACGACGAACGCGAGAGAGTGTTCAACGCCGTGACTACCGTCGATACTATCCGACTGAAAGCAGACTGGGCGTTACGATGGATTGACGACACCGACCAACCGTTCTCCGTTCGTCTAGTCGCATTTGCGGCAGTAGAAGGGATTTTCTTTTCTTCGTCGTTCGCGGCAATATTCTGGCTCCGCAGTAGAGGTCTCATGCCCGGACTGTGTCATATGAACGAACTGATCGCGCGGGACGAAGGGCTTCACACCAGATTTGCGTGCTTATTGTTCGGGCACCTGAGCCAAAAGCCAGCCGACGATGTAGTCGAGAAGATAGTCCGCGAAGCCGTAGATATCGAGATACTGTTTTTCCGAGGTCAGTCGGGCCATGCAGGACACGCGATACTTAGATAACACAGCACGGCCCGTCAAACAGAAGCTATACCCCATCGTTTAGAAGGCATGAACACGGATCTCATGACACAATACGTCAAACACGTCGCAGATACGATATTGTATAAGTTGGGGTTAAACGCTATGTACAACGAGCCCAACCCCGTGAGCATTATCCACGAACGGCTGACCAACAGCTACCCCGAGCTCATCCAACTCGACAGTTTCCATTCATGGAAATGACCATGTTAGATGGCCGCACTAACTTTTTCGAGCGGCGAGTTTCGGATTATAGACAGCCGGGATTCACCCTTCACGTTCCAGCCAACAGTCAAGTTGCAAGTGCCGATACTGCGTTGTGTTCATTGTGCGTACTAGCCTAGCTGCCGTCTTAGCAGGCGATCCGCTAATACTTTCACGTCCTGAAGCAACACCGATGCGGCGTTCTGATACGGCTAATTCTCCAAACGAATAAACGAGAGCCCGAGTCGGTTCGTCAGAATGGGTTGCGATAAGGTACCAATAGAGTCCATTACATGTACACTACCACACCCGAACGTGCACGCACAATCTCCTGTTAACGACGAATCGCGAGACAAAGAGCTGGTGTGTGATGTCTCGACCACACGCCGTGTCGTCAGTCCTGTCAGACGAACGCGCGTCGCACACACGGGGGTTGCCATACTCAATCGGCCAGGCCATGAGAAATCGGACTCGCGTGTCCAGCTACCAGGATACTAGTACGCGAACTCAAAAAGAACGTAATCACAAGGTCATTCGTACAACAGACATAAACGCCATACATAGCGTACCACGGTGGACCCACACCCGCCGAACACATAGCAATCCCGTCCAGACGCATACCGACCAAATGCATACCGCGACCCGTGTGCCACAGAGAGCGTAGTCGAAAGAGACAAAGAAGCTAATGACAGTCACGAACGCCGCCGGTTTCAGAACCAGTCGGCACATCGAACATCTCCGAGACATAAGCAACGCGCGAGAGCATATGGACACACCAGCACTGCATACATCAATTCCGCGGTCAAAACGTAAACGGGGACACATCCGCATTAACAACGTGACTTTCTACCGGATGCCCTGCCAGCAGAGAAACCGACTGAATCTCGAGCCAAGAGTGAAGCCTGTCGGCCCCGTCATGGTCGACACCACCTGCCCCCCGCGGTGACCGCATGATGTAACACTCTGCGAGCACCACGTCCCCGGCAGCAAGAGACGCCACATCTAAGGTCGGCATGTCCTTTTTCGCGCGATACGCGGCCGTCGCGTCGTACAAACAACCGAGACGCTGGCATGCTGTTAGATACGGTGGACGATTCGAAAGTATTCTATGCGTACTCACCACCAAGGCCCGGTGTGGGTACGTCCTCTGCGTCAAGACTAGACGATTCTCGTGCTCTGCTGAGACAACATCAACTGTCACACGGCATCAATGCATAACGCGCACAAGCCACACACCGACGCGAAGGTTAAACATAGCTGCACACACTGCTGCAGCCCGAATGTCGCGCTGACGCACCAATTCGACGCCTATCGATAGCCGGGGACGAGGATCTCCAAGCGCAACCTTGTACGTCAGGTCCGACAGGTGGCCTATCACCCAGACCGTCAAAGGCCGAGACCACCAACATATAACGTTTGTCAGATCAAGATCTACTGTCTTCGGCCCCCAGCAAGATTCTCTTGGTATGACGGCCACCGCGGCAGTACCACACCGATGGCTTAGAAAATCAAGGACGCCAGACCCAAGTCGACTACAAGAAACCAATAAGCATCACAAACCGGGAGTGAACGACATACGCACCGCGCTACGTCGCCTGGAACCCAACGTTTTAGATGAAGCTGGGCATCATGATCGCCCTCCGTCCCACTGATAGTCGGCGTGCTATCGGGTTCAACCAGACCACACTTTTCCGACGCCCTCCGCCGCGCAATCACACGACGGTCAGACTCTGAAGACGGTTCGGCCGAGGCACTATCCCCTGATGGTCACCAACACCACCCAACACACAGCGGCAGGCATAACCACGGCGCAAGACACGTACCGCGAGCGTTTCATGAGTACCCACGGGGAAGCGCCTAGCAATCAGACAGCGCCACGGGGGTAGAGCACGCTGAGCCGCAATATATACCCATTCAAGCGACCTACGAGTCAGACACAAACCGCCGTACGAGTCATACTGACATTCGAGATACGCGCGCCCGACGCATCCAATGGCGCCAGCAAGGCGCCGAACAATCATAGGCAAAGGCGTGTCGAGTAATCAAGAAGAGTAATCCACCCAGAGGCCCGATCTCACCCAGCGCGCAAAGCGAACCACGTGATATCGACGGCGGCAACGAGCCAGAAGCCCGTATTACTTACCGAGTACTGTGGTGATCAGACTATAGCGGCGGGTTGAGGGTGTGACACGGTCCCGCCGAACCGGTGGGGCGGCAGGGACGCCCTCGACGCGCGACACCGCCACCGCAAGCGGCAAAAATTACCAGTTTAGGCGACCGGCGCACCCAAATTGACCTCACGGCCGTCGGTCACATCCGGCAGGGACCCTGGTGACCGGTGACGAAAGGTGAATAGCGGCGCAGCGGGAGGGGGGGGGCATGTGACACGTGACGTGCCGCGATGGTCTGATCACCGCAGTATAGCGACACCGGCCGCCACACCACCATACTGTACTGATCAGACCGTAGCGGCGGGGGGTCTGGGGCGTTACGCCCTACTTACGATCCGGCGGTGCGGCGGCACCGAATGTTATGCATTACGGGCGCCGGAGGCGCCCTTAAAAATGCTATATACAGCAATTTAGCGCCCCGTTTTGGCCTCCTTGGAGGGCACGTTGCGCCGCCGGAGGCGGCGGGCCCGCCCGTTACGCGTTACAGAGGGCGAATACAGGCGGTTCGGAGGCCTCCGTTACGCGTTACGCGCCGGTATGGTCTGATCAGTACAGTAATCCATTATCTATCCAATTTGTAGGACTGACTAGCGACCACCCATGCACGCACGCAAGAGCAAAAGAACGCGATAGCCACAGGACATGGACGATAGCGCGACAGCGGGAATTTCCGGGTATAGACCACCGCGGCGTCGACACGACTTACTATTTCACAGCAGATGCTACCAGCCACTCACCACGGAAACACCCCACCATCACCACGTCGACGTGGTACCGTCGTCGCTCAACAGGCCGATGCAGAACAACCGGTGGAGAATGTGTAGACTGTAACCACTACGATGTACGAAAGACGAAGAAGCCGTCTACGCACAACTAAATGCCGATATAAATCACCGATCCCACCAGGGACATGTAGCACCGACGCTACCATCAAATGTATCCTGCAGAACTCAGACAGCCAAAATGGGTACAGCAAAAACAACACAAATGGCCACCTTGTGGCTCACAGGCACATCAAACTGACACGTGTACTTGCCCAGACAGAAAATACGCGTACGCAAAGACCGCATAATTATTATCGACGGGCAAGAGACAGTCGAGAAACCCCTCAAATGCTGAGTGCAGTGCGTCAAGGTGAGCTGTGTCAGTCACCATCGCAAATCACCCTGCATTTGAAAGATTCCTCGATCGATATCACACAAGCCTCCATATCAGTCGGCTAGATTTAGTCTAGTCAAGCGGTGACCCCATGGCTGCCGTAACCTCCATCGATTAGGAAATTTCTCAGCCTGCCCTCAAGCTCAATGCCGAATCACGTGCGGCGCGCCTTCAGTCCAACAGTTACAGCTCAAATAAGATGGGCCATGCAAGTTCCCAACCATCCACACAGTCAGTCATGCACACGATGAGCACTGCAGATGAGGAAAATACCAGTACATATGCTGCCAGCTCATCACACAAGCACACATCAGCAAACCATGCAACAAGCCATTGTCTAGTACAAGGCCAGGTATGTTATTATTCCACACACCATCACACAGCCTTGAACATCTTATAATCAACAGGAAACAAGCACACCCAATGAGACAGGCCAGACATCTCCTGGGAGGATCCCACCCCCACCTGCTGAGGTTCTTGCAAAGGGGAGGGCAAAGTTTGAACGCTGCTTGCAAGCAGTATCATACACCGTGAAGGGGCTAGTTCTACCCACCGAAACGAGTATGTTGTATATCGACTGCATCTATCCAAGTTTTACGACTCATACACAAATATCCAGACTGCCCCCGCTTCGAGAATATCGACTGCCTGTCTGTTTCAGTTGGCGTCCCCCGTCTACGGCCTATCGCCTACGTCTACCCTTACTTCAACCAAAGTACCGTCATGGGCGTGTTATATCACGACAAATATAAAGCCCCACTCCCCTATCCTCTACAATTCCACTACTGTCCAACAAGCAACGCTGGCGGCATCCCAAACCCGTCAGTGACGAGTCTACTCAATGGGGAACAGGCCACACCATGGCCTGGGACAATGGTTATACTACAATTCTCGTCACCGGACTGTATCCAGTACATCGACTTTCGAGAAGACGCCATGGGATTAGTTCGGGATTTCATCGTTCATAGAGTATAGATCACACTTACAATATATCGTCCGTATGACAGATACTACAGCAGCAGTGACGCCTGCCTGTAAATCCATAGATGCCACCGTCCCAGACACACTATCGTATATGGTAATAAGCCGCGCAGAGTGCCAAGCCAGGCCCATGGCGGCAGAACGAGAATCGCATACAACACACGGTACGATCAGCTATGATACTACAGCACTGAAGCAATTAATGAACACAGTATACCCATGTTTCGAACCACCGTGACGCGCTTGTCAGGACGTAGTGCCATGATAATCCGGCGCGGGTCATGGACCGCTTCTGCGCCGCGAAAGGTGGTTTATTTAACCGAGTGGCCCGGACGGCCTCGCGTGACGCTTATCGCGGCCTGTCGGTCAAAGTCCCGCCGTGCCGTTATGCGCCTTGAATCAGGACTATTCGGGGTTACCCACACGCGCTTCTTCTGCGATACAAAAAATATACAAAGGACGTAAGCGCTACCCAGCTCACCAAACACGGACCCTCAAGGGCGCAAGGACACGTAAGCACTGTAAGGCCTGCAACGCAGACAAGACGAACCGTGAGACAGCAGACGAACGCGCGGACCGCGGGAACGCATCACACAGGTACCCAAGTTCACAGAAAAGACGGTAACATGCACGGCGATGAGCCAACATCGTCTACTCCGTGAAAAAACTGTTGATACTATCAATCCTGCAGACGCGAAGCGTCAGTGCCCCCCCCTCCCCCCATCCCCGTTGCTCACCTCAAGAAGTCAATCGTCACCAACGCACCGATCCGATGTATCGACCTCCAAACGCCAGTCATCGATCCTACATACGCACCTCTACCCGCGGTCCGCGCGCAGGCCTCAGGACGAAACAACGGACACGGCATGCGCGGACGATGTGCGCGTCAATCTACCACGTCACCGCAACGCGAGAGCGCAGGCAGAGCATATATACGTACCCGCTCTCTGTCCAAGCCGCGCCGGTGGGCGAGCTCAGCAGATCGCGAAAGGGCGAGCCTGCGGAAACGGCGTCTACACGACTTTCGCGCTCCTTGGGGGGATATATACAGGATTCTGAGAGCACGACCGAGCGAAACTGAGCATGCGCACAGCAAGAGCCAACAACGAGCCGTACCTGCAGGTCCGAACGTGACGTAGCGTTCCTCGCGACGCGCAGACGCGCGTAAAGCGCCACGCAATCGAAGAACCTGACGCGAGTCGTGATCTCAAAACAAACCCGACCGCCCGCGAGCCGCGTAAGGGGGGCATCCTAGAGTTAATGAGGTGATTCTCACGCTGAATGAAACCCACCTACGACCGTGCAGACGCACGTATGTATTACAATAGAAGCCGGCCTGAACGCCACCGACAGGATCGTACGAGCTTGAACGGTCAACGCGTCGATACGCAAGAGAACAAGGTCATATACAACGCGAACGCGGAAGCAGCGCAACGTAGACTTACCCATAGCATCGCAACCGCTTCATAATAGCACCACACCACTCTAGCTTCACTCACATACAGCGAAACGACACATCGAGCATACACACCTGCCGTACAAACCGCCACGAGTCCGAGACGGGAATGTGATGAGTGGACGCGGAAAACAAAGAGACGACAGTGGCGGTGAGAGGGAAGCGCTGGAGTACCGATTCCCGTTCTCCCGGCATGGCAACGGCGTCTATCCGGGCTCGCGTTTAATTCGAACCGTTGCCGGTGGCTCTCCGCTTGTACCATCGCACTCATGCTCCCTGCCGCCGCCCCACTCAAACGCAATCGCGTCGAGAACGCCGCCACCTTCCCGTGGCCCTTGGAGGACGAGCCCATCGAACCCGGATAGGGGCAGATCTCGGCGACGATGTGTGCCCGTTCACCTCTTTTGTCCACGTACAGGTCTCATATCCCATCGTATTGGCCCCGCCCTGGCTCCCGCGCGGTGCTCGAAATGGGTACAACAGACAAGCATGAGCATCGATGAACCAGGCATCCCTTTGCCGTCGTCCATACGCACGAGATTCGAAGAAAGGTATAGTCTTCCATCTCAACGCACAGTCTCGTACCACGGCGTGCATTGTTTCAGTCCACTCCACACCCTTTCTCCAAATCTTCATACATCCTAGCGAACATATCCACGATAGACGGCAGTTCTGCAGTCGCTTACCCATGTTCTGTTTACTCCGACCCGTGTTTCAGACTCCCGTCAATCGCCAATCATCTACCTCGCCTGCACGCTTTCCACAGACGTCGACCCTGACGACGAGTGCAACATACGAGTCCCTACCATTAATATGATTTTTGGCGACGCAACGCGCGTACATGCAGCCACGCGCACACCAATTCCGGTGCACACCACACCCACAGGTTAGTGCAGGCGTTCGAATAGTCTCGTCCTCGCGGGCGAGTCCTACCGTTCATCCAGCGACACCGCCACGGGCATCTACCACAATACCTCCCCCCTCGTCGCGAGAACTACCCATCGTCTCTTCGCCCCGTGCGAGGACACCACATACGGGGGCCCCGACCAGTCTCGCCTCGGCATGTACACGTCCCACGCATCAACGTCCCGTCTTATGCATGTAGCAAGTCGCAGTGTATATCGAGCGTAACATCGTTCCAGTGGAACGCCCGTCATGAACAACGATCTAACATTTGCACCAAACCTATACCACGCATAAGCGCTATAACCCTTATTCTGCTCAGCGCATATGTTGAACGCGGTGAGTATGCGTACTCTAAGTATTGTCTCGATCACTTGGTCGGCAACCACCAACCACCTCCCGTCGTTATTATCTAATGGACACACAACATACACGAGTCTATCTACAACTCTTCCTCGGATTCGTACTCGTGATGCAATTCACCACCCAGCGGTGATCCCAGTACAGCGGATCCGCAGACGACATGGCCATCCCATACAACTTCAACACACCGCCGCAACGAGTCGACATCGGATGGCAATAGGTTGACACAATCGACAAGAACAAGCCGCTGAACGGGATAGCCATGGCACCGGCGAGTATCCAGACACAGCATCAGTAGGCCCGTCGCACCCTCGCCGTGCCAAGGGTGCACGCACCCGACCCGAACACCCACCAACCGTATCTCGCGTAAACACGGCACCAGCAATCCGCCCAAGGGCCCCGACGTCTCGAGTGTATTGCCATCGGAGGAGCCGGCACTGTCTACACGTTCGAACGTGAGAGCGTCCACGACCGCCTGAACCGTTCCGTCGCGGTAAAGGAAGGTGACCAGGTTAGGCATCTGCCGGAACAATTCAGGGATCTCCCAGCCCGTCCACGAAGCCCCCAATTCGAGCATTGTTACCCGCGACAGGACACCGCCCGAACCCAACACACTTTCGATAGCATGCGTGGGTGTGCAGCAAGCAAACACGACGTCCAGGTCGGCCGACCTATCAGGCGCGTCCCACCCGGTCGACGAGCGCCAACAGCGGACCCGAAGCTGAGACGTGTACAAAGGGAGCACCGACGCCACCTCGAACCCTGCCCCCAATGCGACGACAGAGAAAAAGGTTTTTGCTGCCTCGATTAAGCCGTCTTCCGGACCGGTATAACCGCCGCGAACCTCCAATCTGACAGACGTCACGATGGGAGTACGCACCCGATGAAGGAAGTCCGCACAGTCTAACGCGGGTCCCATTACATCGAGGGTGCGAAGGTTGGAGAGGACGACATCATCTTGCTGAAAGGGCTGGTCCGCCAACGAACCCGTTATACGAGGGAGTGATCCATGGAGTCGAAGCCGAGAAATGTGCGACATACGGCGAAGGGCCCCGAGTAAAGTACGTGTTGTTCCTAGAAATTTGGTCCACGTCGGGCGACTGATCACGGAAAGGTCCTCAACCGCCGCAGAATAAACGGGGCTATCCCATGGTACGACCGCACTACATACGGCAAGCCGCCGTAGCGAAGGAAGGCCGCCCGTATATATCGAAATAGGCACCGCCCCCGACGACGCTGGTGGGGGGTGAGAGGAGGACACGGGGCTACAATCCTCCAACGTTAATTCCCTGAGCAGAGGCGCAGCACACGTGTATACACGCGCCAGCTCCTGTAATTGACGAAAGGGCAGTCCGATCCAGAGGCGTTCGACGCGGTTAGGCTGCTTCAAGAGACGACCCAATACGGCTTCCCGAAACACGTCCCGTGTTGTCATGCGGACATAAACTTGGATCGGGACCTGCATAGAGCGAGCTACCACCATTTCTGTTAACGCTGGCCCACTGACGACTATCTTCCGCCACAGCGAAGGCGCAGCAACCGCGATGCTTCTCCACGCACTGCATACGTGCGTCACGGAAATCCAAGAGTACGCGGAAGGTGCGACGGGGGCGTCTCGTATGTGCTCGTCAAAAGCATCATCCACGAGCGCAGTGAATATCATGAGGAGAAGCTCGGGGGGGAGACGCGATATGGGTTGTGCGCTGTTGAGACGCCGTTTCATGAACACGAGGATAGTCGAATAGAACGTGATCATTTCCGTGAGATGGGGAACGTCTAATACAGGACGCCCAAGGCCAGACATAACGGCCTATCAAGAGCGTGAGTCAACAAAGTCTGCACACAACGACGGGAAAACGACAACGTACAATGTTACAATGCATACAAGCAACTCGAGTGGTGGGTGTTCACCAATACAGACAGCGAACGCGGGAAGAGCAATGACGAACTCTGCATTATATATCGCAAACCCATGGTCAACCGCCGACGCCGAGTTCATGGCAACTGACCCAGCCGCTCGGTTTAAACCGGCTCTCCGTCACGCGTTCGTGACATCACGACCCCAGATCTTATAGCGGTACGCCTCAGCCGCCGACTAACACGAACACACAAACCACACATCGCGACAGTATGAAATGTGACGAAATGTGCCACGACAGACGCCACACGTACATAATACGTATCTGTCATATGCGAAAAACAACACTCCGTACTACAGGCTAGAGCTCAGAGCTAGTGTCCGTATCGTCAAATTCCGAGCCATAGTCGGGATCTTCCAAGTCTTCGTATTCCACTTCGTCCCAATCGACAACGTCGACAACGTCCCGGAATCGGTTGATGTCCGATGCAGTCGCGTTGATGCAACCGTCCAACTTCAAAACCCTCAGCGGGGCCCCCAGCGCTTTGCGAAGTTGTAAACATTCGATCAACCCCTCTAAGAACCTCATGCTGTGACCGGGATGGCCACATCCAAGCCTGACGCCGTAGAGGTGCAATTCTTCCAGCTTGTCGCCCCGGACACTACCCTGCAGGACGTCTGGCCCAACAAACAAAGGCAACAGATTGTGCTGCTTTATTTCGCCGCCAACGATCGACAACTTCCGTAAGCCGGGCATGTGCGGCCATAGCTCCATCAACTCCCACCCAGAGTCCGACGGCTCCAACTCAAACCACTCCAACCTAGGCAGCGTGGGGAACGAGCACGCAAACGTATGAAACGCCATGTCGTCCTCGGCGCCGGCCAACACAAGGGTGACATCAGCACCGGATCCAGGAGGAAGTGGCCCTACCACGGAACGCCATCCGCGGAACATATACTTGAACGCGTCTAAAGACCGTGCCGCGGCGGACAGCAACGGAGGGCCATCCGCTATATACGACATGATCGCATCCAATAAGAATTGAAGGCCTTGATCCCACTGAGACCGAACCCGTCCGATCACGTACACGTTCGCCCTCGGCGGGATTGACACATGGCGAAAAAACTGAGCACAGCTCTTCGCGTCTGCGGTCAAGGTAAGCCGCTCCAAAGAGTCCAGATGAACAGTGAGTCCTTCTGTAGGAAGTGTCTCGCCGTCTCCACGAACGTTCGGAATTCCACCGTCAATATGCAGCTCTCGCAGGCCGCTCATTCGATCCAATGCATTGAGCAACGTTTCAAACTCCCCTACCCTCCTCGTCCATTCCTCCCGGCAAACGACAGACAGGTGAGTTACGCTGGAGCAGAACAACGAATGATCCCATGCCACCAGGACCCGATGTATATGGAGAAGCCGCAATCGCGGGGTCTCTCCGGAAAACATTCCAGAGCGCAATGGTACTAAACTCCCCGCTTGAGAGCTCAGTAACTGCCGGAAGTCGCAGTTGTAGAGGCACAGCTCCTCTAGTACGTCTCCGCGCGCGCGATACAAGGATTCCGTAGTCGAAATCAGGGTCCACGGGATGATCACAGTCAATTCTTTGAGCCGCCACGAATGCGCCAGCACCTTGTCAAGAAGGTCTGTCCGAGAGAGCTTCGACATAGGGATATGGACGGTCACGGTCAAAGGGGTAGAGCGAGACAATTTTAGCCCCATGTCTACCGACCTGCGATTTTCTACAACCAGACGCCGCCACAGGAATGGAGAACCGAACACGGCTATCCTCCACTGCCGACAAACGTGCGCCAGCCGGACCCATCGGAAAGGCGCGCACAACGTCGTACTCGGGCGATGATGGTGTCGATAATACTCCTCTATCATCATCTCGAAGATATCAGTCAATAATTCTGCCGGCAGGGACGACACAGGTGACGCCCGGTTAATCTGCGCCTTTAACGTGGCCAGCGCCTGAACATGGACCTCAATTTCCTTCATCCAACCGGCAACCAGCGGAGACGGCGCGCTGTCGTACTAACCCGGAGTAAGCATCCAGATAAATTTAGGTTGGGTCGCAGCGACTCTCACCCTGTGAACTCGTGGCATGATCGAAGACCTACAGCAGGCAGCAGACCAGCGCCGCACGCCCAGCCGTTATATACGCGCACACGCCCACGCGTCTGTTGTTTGACTCGCGACTTTGGGTCGCGCCAACCACGTGGCAAGCCACGCGACACACCGGTACCGGAACAGTCATCATGACCGGTGCAACCCGGCTCGGCAGATCCATTCAGTCCAAGCAGAAATACCGCCCCAAGAGGAGACCGGTCAACAGCGAACGCGAACCCGAAAAGTAAACGTGTTCGCGCGCTCCGGACCAAAGGACCGCGCGCCACATAACTTACAAACCGAAAACCGACTCCCAGCTTTACACGCACGCTGCGCTACAACAACTACACGTTACAGGTACACATACACGCATGCCGCGAGACCACGCACGCCGCGCCCGAAAAGATCAGACATGCACAATGACGTACGACAGCGAACCCAGCAGATGTCGCCCCGAGCAATATTAGAGATTAGTAGATGACGCTCACCAAATCACATGACCACTTGCAGACCGAGCGGAGCGCTTGATTAGATCATCGCCATACAAACCGGCGGCACGACCCTACGGCGGGTCGACCCGCAAGCAGCCACCCGACCACCAAGTCACCCCGAACGAACTTCACCGCAACCGTGTCGGCCAACGTCTCCCTTACATCACCGCCCCAGACCCGTTACGCACACATCGTCCACCGTCCACAGCGCGGCGCTTGGTTCGTCTACCCGTCGTCTGAAGCCGACACAGATCCACCACGCAACACCTGGTAGGGACCGAGATTATCAGACCCAACATCTCGACCACCGTAACGACCCGACGCCCGTTCAATCCACTGACCTGGCGCACCAAAACCACGCACAGTCCAGCTGCCGCTAACATCATATCTCTCCCCCTAGCGATCATTCGCCGACACACATTCTAACGAGACTATCGGCTCGCGACGCAAAACCATGCCCATCTTACACTCTGGTCGACTCTCGCGGTTGGTATTCGTCCACATTGTCGCGACCATCGCCACAAAATAACTCATACTATCGCCAGAAACGCCACCCAGTTCGCCGTCGTACAGCCCGCACGACCTCATAACACTGTTAAGACACGCTGGCGGCCACGTGGTTGACAGCCATCTATATTCGTGACTCAAGACGGCCAACGCCAAGGAACTCCGACCGGTGGCACGTCGTCGCGCGCGAATTCTCATGGACAGCTGTGCAGGTTTGACGCGCCGAACGAGCCCAGTCGAGCTTGAGGCACGATGTAGGTAGACACCCGCATAGCGGAAATTAGCGTCATCGACGTTCGCTGTATCACATTCGGACCGGCGGTTCGTCTGGCAGCGCTTACGGAACCTACGTCATTGTCGTAAATTTAGTGCGCACCACTCGGCAGGGGTGTTACGGGCAATCCATATCGGCGAAGTACACCAGTCACACCACCAAGCGAATAATCTAAACAACATCCAGAGACGACCAGACACATCATGATATCAAATCGGGCATGCATTGATCCCAAAGCTACGTAGAACGTACGTCGATTCCAGGGCGTCATAGAACCGCTACGACACAAGATGATATGTCACGCAGCGCCCGAATCCACAAGATATGCGCGTGAAACTACCTTGACCGCGGAGGCGCCAACCACGGGCCCCAATCTCCAAGAGAAGTAGGGCGGGACACGAGCCACGACGCGTGGCGCCTATCAACGACGCCTGCCGCCCACAGCCGGACCGTCCAAATAGAAGAGTCGCACCGGTTCAAGTCTCCCTCAGTCTGTCCTCTCACTCGCCCCGCCCTCTCCCTCCGTCACCGACTCACCGCCAATCCTCTCGTGAACAACATGTCCTCCAGCGACGCCAACGTACCGACTGGCGACGCGCGGTGGCACCGGCACGAGCACCAGGTGCATCATACACAATGCCCGCCCTCTCACCCATACGCGTCTGCCGCGCCAACGGCACACACCAGTCTCCCGCCGAACCACGCCGCCTACCCCTCGACCCCCCAAGAGGATGCTCAACGTCTACAGTACCGGCCATACTTTTACACCTCCAGCGGGGCATATTACCATCCGGTGGACCAAATCCGAGACGCGCGCGAGGCGCCCCAGACTTCCAGAATATGCACTACCGCACGTACGTATCCCCACTTTCCTTCCGACACAGCCCATACACGGCGATCGCTGGCGGCATTCGTCGGGCGAGTATCAACGATATCTCATAGACGCACCGCCGAACCCCTCAGAGGTCCCTACGGCGGACTGGCAATACGGGCGCGAACTGCAGCAAGGCATGCCCGGGGCACAGGCGCTGGTACGCAGTATGCTGCAGAGTTGTAACACGCAGCTCATTTCACACGACTAGCACCAGCCTTCGCCCGCCCCAACGGCGAGCAGCCCACCGAACCCTGGTTCTTATCATGGGCGCGGGGTCTCGCGCGACGCACAACGGCACCATACGGACGAGGCCGAGGCAGCCCGCCTCCGACGCGAGATATCAGAACTTCAGCGGACGATACACAGTCTGCAAACAGATCTCAGAAGAGCCCGCGAGGAGAACGCACGCGCGGAATCCACTTGCGACAGGCTACGCCAGGAACGGGACCAAGCTAGACAAGCGGCCAACGACGCGGACCGACAGGTCAATTACTGGCACGACCGTTGTACCCGCGCCATCGGCGAAGCGAACACACTCCGCGCGCAAGCCAAAGAGATGGTAGAACGAGAAACCCGCTTGATGAACCGGGTCATCGTCACCGAGGAACGCATGCGGCACGCACACGGACATTCGCCCGATCCCGCTCGCGAGGATGACCACCCACCCACCAAGCGACGCCGAAGAGTATCCCATTCACCTAAACCCCGACATCCCACGACAGCGCATTCGACGTCCCGCGAGCTCCTCAGCAGCGCACTCACGTCGCCACCCGACGACCAGACAGGTGTCGCCACGGCGTCGTCAAAAACCACGCCCCCATTAGAAGTATCTGTAGGAGTCGCACAGATCAGGTCCACCTCCGCCGACCCGTCAACGATTGAAAACCCCGGTACGTCACGTACCAACGCTGATCGATCCACGCCGAACGAAGGCATGATCGCGGACGGCAACCGCGTCGAAATAGTCACCAGAGATGCAGATGGGAATTGGCGAGACCCGTATGATGACTTGGAAGACGGTATATCCTCACACGACGAGGACGACATCGATCCCGCCGAGGAGCGCAAACTGATCGAGAGGTTCCTCATCCACGGGGACAAAGCCAAGCATCGACGCGAAGCGACGGGCCAGGTCGATCGTCCTGCCCCGAGCGCGATCCCTGCGGCGTTACGTGCCCGTATGGAAAGCGTCGCAGATATCGACCCTCCTCGCACGTCAGGGGGGACGCGAGAGAACGTCGAACGACGTATCCCCATCCCAGAACCATCCGACGAGTCCCTGACCGGTCCGTGGGCCAAGTGGTGGCCACTGACGGCCAAAGACACGTCGGAGATCGTGCGGTCGGCGCGCGACTACGGCGGGGGCGCGGCACGGCGCATCCAAGACCTCCTGACCCAAGCGAAGTTCGACCCCAGCTTGTGGGCGATTCGAGGGATGCGGGTGCTCGACCAGCGATGGGGTACGACGCTATCCGGGGAGGTCCGAGAGGCGGACGAGCGCTCGATGCGAGAGCTTCGGTGAGGCATCGCCCACCGAGGACCGATACACCGCGGTCGCGCCGGCAAGCAATACCTACATACGTTTAGGTGCGAGACACCCTAAGAGCGCGACGAATCCTGACATCCATTTAGTCGCACTCTAGCACAGTCTCTCGGAACGATCGTCCTCGTTGCACACGTATATTATACTTACCGACAACGCTGCCGCCACGATTGTCGCACGCATATACATGTATTATATCCGCGTACCACACCATGTCAATGCAAACCATTCTCTTCTCATTCGGTCCTTTCCCACGGAACCACCGGCTGTCCGCACCCATCGCTTGGCGACATGCCCACGACTGCTCCGTAGAGATGACGAAACCTCCGCCGGCCGACGTGTAACCCAACCCGGCGAACATTCCAACGCGATAGATGCCAACGCTCCCGAAGTAAGTACATTGCACGGATACATTTACCACCCACCCAAACTCCACATACTCGACCCACGACTCACAACATCGTATATGCCCACGGAACGCTTCAGACTGAGTACCGACTCGAATCGCCAACACCACTATCCCGAAGCCGGGTCAATCGTGGTCCGGATCACATATCGGGTCCTCGAAATCGAAGTACTCGCACCCATCCCACACGACCTTCTCGGCCACTTCGCGCAGGCGGTCAACGTCGGATTCGGTCGCATTGAAACATTCCTCCAAGGTCAGCAGCCCGAGCATTGGCTTCTGTCTCACCAACCGCATCCGGAGGCCCACCAATACGCCGTCTAAGAACGCCAAAGAGCAACCCGGATGAGAACACCCGAGCCTCACCCCTTCCAAGTGCAACTCCTCCAAGTTCGCGCGGTTCAACGCTTCCGCCACATCTATGGGCCGTACAAACGCCGGAACAAGGACCGGCAAGCCCGGGCACGGCGCGCCACCAACGATCGATAATTTCCGTACACTCCGAAGCCGCGCGATCACATCCGGCAACTCCCACCCGGATACCGAAGGCTGCAAGCTAAACCACTCGACTGTCGGTAAAATCGGAAAGCCCGATATCAATGTGTCAAATGCAGTTCCATCGGGCTCTCCCTCCAGGCACAGCGACACATCATGCTTCGTTCCCTCTGTGTTACGCTCCAGCACGGAACGCCAACCCCGGAACGATACTTGCCTCACCCCCATCGGGCGCATACACGCAGATTTAAGGGAGACGCCAGCGCCCAGGTATGATGAAAACGCGGCTAACAAAATTCGCAGTCCTGTATCCTCGCGAAACCGAGTACGCCCAACGACATCGACTTCAGCGTCCGACGGAAAAAACACGTTCCTGAGGAATCGCGCGCAGTCGATCGCATCACCCACTAGCAGCAACCGTTTGAGCACTCTAAGTCGGGCAGTCGTACCGCCGCTCGGCAGCGTGGTTGCGTTGTAAGGCAGGGAAGGTAAAGCGCCGTCCAGAGATAACGTCTCCAAAGCAGGCATGCCAGTCAACGTCCCAATGAATTGCTCGAACGTGCCCACGAGGTGGCTCCACCTATTCCGATGAGCCAGACTCAAGTGCGTGATCGTGGAACAGAACACCGGGTTCTCCCAATGAACGAACACTCTATGGAAATGAACCTTTCGGAGCCGCGGCGTAACCCCTTGGAACAACCCGACCGGCAGCGGGACGTCCGAGACGGAGACGCCACCGCCGAGCCTGTAATCACAATCGAATATACGCAATTCCTCCAACACGTCCGCAGATGATGTATACAAGCGATCGAACGAGGACAACAAGTCGACTGGCACCACGATCGTAAGCGCCTTCACACGCGGAGAGTCTGCGAGGATACTGCGAAGGTGATTCGCCCGTGCAAGTCTATGAAAAGGTATGTGCGCGGTTACATTTAATGGATGCCCGGCCGAGTGTGTCAACGCCATGTTCAACAGGTTGATATTACCAACGACCAGATCCCGCCACAACCGAGGAGAATTGAACACCACAATCCGCCAACGCCGACAAACATGAGCCAGATCAATCCAACGATGCGGCGATCTCAGCGTCGTACCGGGACGGTGATGGTGCTGGCGATAGTAGCGCACGACATGTTCAAACATGTTCGCCAATACAACCGTAGGAAGCTTGGAAACAAGGGTGGAAGTGCCGACAACATTCTCCGCCCCACAGGGCACCCGGCGAGTTATCGCAGATTCAGGATCCATTTCACCAGTTGCACGGGGAAAGAGAGAATCAAAAGCGGCGCGGGGTACGAGCCTGCGTCATAAAGATGGGCCAATGAGCGACCACGCCGTATGAACCCGCTATAACGTGCGCGCACCTATGAAGCAGCCAGGCCACAAAGCGCGTACCGGCGGGCGCAAATGGCCGGACTTATATACCAAGGCGTTCGAAGGCGCTCATCACGCGACAGAGGAAGTACCACGCGCCTAGACGGAACACGGATGCACTGCTGGCCAAGCAAACGCAAAAAAGACAGACGCACGCCGCGACTCGACGCAGTCCGGTTGAAACCATACGTATGACTGTTCACGGTGGCCAACAGAGTCAGGGTCTCATTTGAAATCTGCATCGTAAGCACTCACGACTAATCCGTCCCAACACACGACAGTCCATACCGCAACGGGGAGCCTGAAACCCTCACCGGACATACAGTGCATCAAAAATGCACAGAAACGGGCGCGGACGCCAACGCCCTCAGGCGCCAGCCCGGAATCGCACTGGTCCGAACGCGTATCGACGCATACACGTGATCCGTTTTTGAGTCACATGCAGGCGTCCCCATACCATATATCGCAGGTGTTTCGCACCGGTACCCCGTTCTTACCATTTTCAATCAGATCTGATGCAAAGATTCGACAATTGTACCTCCAAGACCTAGACACTGAAGTGTCCAGGAATAAGGGAAGTATCGTAAGTCATCCAGACGAATCCAAGGAAGCCTCCATAATCGATGCCGTTCGGAAGGCATCACCGTACGATGCGAATCAGTACGTGTACCGGAAGTCCGGGTTCTCCCGATCCGTCAAGTCGTCGAACGCATGGTCGTGCGCGATGTTCTCGTCCTGTGAATCACGTTGTTAGCTCGGGTCTCACTACGATCATCCAGCAACTAGAGGTGGAACTCACGTTCACCTCGCGCGCGTCCGCAGCGCGACGCTTGAGCGCATTGAGCCGCATCAGGTACCCGCGGAGCGCGAAGAGCACGAGGACCTGGACGCTGTACACGACGATGTGCGCGATGAACGCGTGCACGTAGCGCGGGCCGTCGTTGGCGCGGAACACTTGCGGGCCGACGGCGTTCCCGACGGCCCAGGCGATGAAGACGAGGGAGGAGGCGACGACTTGTTTCGTGCGCCCTGCGACGTTGTTGGACATTACGGCAAGGTTGAGCACTGCGACGGCGGAGAAGGCCATGGTGAGGCTGTGGTGGTGTAATTGGGAGGTGAGTACAACGAGTAGAAGAGTGGGACGTTCGCGACGTACTAGAACGAGATCAGCAGGCCGACCTTCGTGTCGTGCCTCGTCGGTACGGCTAAGGGACCACGAGTGAGAAACGCTGATGTATGTCGATTGGTCGCAAAGGTCACTTACTCAAGAACACGATCGTGCCGATGATGTTGGGGAGCGTGTAGATAATCGCGAGAAGCAGCTTCTGGTTGTAGCGCTTCGAGAGCCACGCGCCACTGAAGAGGAACGCCATGATGGCCGCACCCTGTGCGATCGCCAGGAGGTACGTCTGGAGGGTCGTGTAGCCGAACGCCTTGATGATGATGTTCGAGAAGGCCCCGAGGCCACCAGGGGGCAGCCCGTTCGTGAACTTCGCACGAGCGCAGAGTTGCGAGGTTAGCTACATGTTTTAGTGAGGACGAGAAAGGTGGACGCTTACTGAAACGATAGTCGTGCCGATGACGACGGGGTCGGACAACGCCTCGCGGACCTGGTACCACTTGAACTCCTTGTTCTGGATGCCCGTCTCGTTCTTGCGGACGCGCTCGGCCATGAGCAGCCTGTCCTCAGGAGAGAAGCACTTGGCGCGCATCGGCGAGTCCGGAAGCCAGAAGGCGACGAAGATGCCCCACACGAACGTTAGGCATCCCAGCAGCTGCAAGCGAGACGACTCTCGTCAGCGATTGTGTGCGTAGAGGAGGAGCAAGGTGGGCGCACCGTGAAAAGGAACTGCCAGTTCTTGAGCGCATCGCTCTTGAAGTGCGCGACGCCGTATGCGATGAGACCGCCAACGCATTGCTGGAAGCCGTTCATGGAGTAGAACGCGCCGATGACGAGCGCCTGCTCCTCGCGCTTGTACCACATCGTGGAGAGGAAGACGAACGCTGGCTGGCAGACGCACTCGAACACCCCGAGCAGGGTGCGCACGATCACGAGCCCGGTGAAGTTCTTGCAGGCAGCGGTGCACGCAAGGATGGCACCCCACGCGGCGATACTGTTCGCTTGGATGAGGGGAATGGCGTGGGTGTACAAGACGGAATGATGACGCACCAGAAAGAGAGGTACTTGCCGATAGGAAGGCGCTGAATGAGGCGGTTGGTTGGGAATTCCCATGCGAGGCTGAGGTTAAACTTAGTTCGAGCAAACGTGGTTGGTCTCTGTATCCGCTCACATGGCAATGTAAACTGACGGACCGGGTTGAGCATGCCAAGAAGAACCTGAGTCTATGCTGATCGACGTACCACACGTGGTCAACCAAGAGTACTGCTGCCCAACAAGATGGGTGTCTTCGATGATTCCCATGATCGACGCGAAGTTGAGAGTGCTGACGTCGAACAGTTAAACGTGAGACGAGCGCAATTGATCGATGAGTCGCTGTACGCACCCCTTGTCAAGCGTTTGGGCAAAGTAGGTCACGACCATGACAACCTACGTGCGAAGTAAGCCATCCGCGATGAATTATCCCCCAATATCCTCTCGTACCAGAACACGCTTGTGAATCATCCAGCGCAATCTCCTGTCGGTGGCCTCGTCGATCTCTATTGGCGCACCTCGCCCTTGGGTTGCGAAGAACTCTGGTTGTTCATCGTGTTAGCATCGAACGAGGTTCAGCGCATCACCTGCAGGCGCAGACGACACGGGTGGACCAAAACTCACCTGCAACCTCGGCATCGATCCCTGCTGCCTCTGGAACGTCACATTGTACGTCAACGTGGGCCAAGGGCTTTCGCGCATGATAAGAGCAGGCACTTACGATGCGTGGTAGCCCCGCTGGTTATAGAGATGGTCTCCTTCTCGAGGTCCTCTGTACGATGCTCGATGCCCTTCATGTCGTCGGGGCTCGTGAAGCGCGACATGGTTGATGACAAAAGAAGGGCGAGAAGATGAGCAGGGGGCGACGTCGACTCGGAGCTCGAGGAAGGAGTTCGAGCGACAGCGGCCTAGCTCCTACGTCCGCGTCGGGCTTTTATGTGTCGCGGTGCGCTGTGAGGCCAGGTGACCTTGCGAGGCTGCTTCGCCGGCCGGCGCGGGGTTGACGCACGAGTCTATTTCCCCAGACCAACGCAGTCCGTCGGGCGGCGGCTCCGCCCCACATCGTACGTGCCTGAGTCGGCTGGTATATCTCTTCACCCGCCCCCTGTGGTGATTCCCCATGGGGGGACGGGCCGATCCGGCCCGCGATGGCCCGCGATGGCCCGCCCGGCCCCTTTGCCTTCCTCTCCTTAAAGAGAACGCCGAGGAAGCGCAACCGCAGCCCCGTTCCGACATCCGTACGCCTCTTGGGTTGGAGTTCCTCGTCTGCATCGCCCATCTTGAACCTGCATACGCTACGATGTCGCTCAGAAACGTCAACCCCGCCAAGGTCGCCACTGTGAAGCATATCAACAATCTTATCACCTGTCTCGTCAATATCAAGGATGAGACTGGCGAGTTCCTCATGCCACTGGCAGACGGTCGTATCATCGACACCAAGGGCTGGGAAGACTGGGAGGTACGTAGATTCTTTGGCTTTGACGGAACCGTACCTGACGAACCGTGGCGTTCAATCTCTAGTGGACTCATGGCATTGGTGCGATCTCCAATCGTGCTTGCAGGTCACGAGGACTTGGCTAACCGGCTGCTCTGGCGCTAGGCCTCTACGGGCTCCTCAAATTTCATGAAATCACGGGCGACAAACGCGCTCTTGACATTGCCCTTGCTTGGTTCCGAGACCGCTTCGAGATCGGCACGACCAAAGTGCGTCCCATGGGTCATCCGGTCCGGTCCGCCGAGCGTACTCATGACGTCTATTCCTAAACAGAACGTCAACACGATGTCTCCGCTGCTTACGGCGGCGTACCTGCACGACCGTGGCGCAGCCGACTACCGCGTTCACCTCGACTCGTGGGCCGAGTGGGTCATGTACGAGATGCCGCGCACGCAGGAGGGTGGCCTGCAGCACATCACGTACCTCCTCGACAATCCCGAGCAACTCTGGGACGACACACTCATGATGAGCGTACTGCCGCTTGCTAAGATCGGCCTCGTCCTCAACCGCCCACATTACGTCGAGGAGGCCAAGCGCCAATTCCTCCTACAGTGAGTCGTGCTCAGTGATGTATCAGCACGATGCAAGGCACTCACCTTTCCATAGCATCAAATACCTCCAGGACCTCCAGACAGGACTGTGGTTCCACGGTGCGTGTGTGCTGTGCTAATGTACGCAGCCGTCGACGGATCGCTAATGCCTTCTCTAGGTTGGTCCTTTGACGGACGCCACCACTTCGGCAAGGCGCTCTGGGGGCGAGGCAACTGCTGGGTGACGGTCGCGATCCCGGACTTCATCGAGATGCTTGACCTCCCCGAGACAGACGGCCTGCGCCTCTTCCTCGTCGACTCGCTCCGGCAGCAGGTCGACGCGCTCGTCGCGCACCAGGACGCGCAGACCGGCCTGTGGCATACGCTGCTCGTCGACTCGAGTTCGTACCTCGAGGCCTCTGCGACGGCGGGCTTTGCATACGGTATCGCAAAGGCGCTGAGGATGCGCCTGCTCCCCCGTGAACAACGCTACGTTGACGCGGCGCGCCGTGCGATGGAGGGCGTGATGGCCAACATTTCGGAGCAAGGAGAGCTGCTGAACACGTCGTTCGGGACGCCTGTTTTCAACGACCCGGAGGAGTACAAGAAGATTCCTCTGACGAGCATGCCGTACGGTCAGAGTCTGGCGTTGCTTGCGCTGACCGAACACCTGAGGACCTTCATCTAGTCTAGATGTTCTGGTTAACTTTGTGTACTAGTCTCGTGAGCGTGTACTTACTAGAGCACCTACGCGTCTCCAACGTACCCATGCGTGACATATCAAATCTTCCATAATCAGATCATACTACTTGTGTAGGTGAATTGCCAGGCTTCAGTGTAGCGCGAATTTGGGAGCATACAAGGAAGGAATAAGCTGCTGGCGTCATGGGCGCCAAATCCCGTGCGGCCCAGTCGGCACCGTGGACCGGGTTACATAATGATGGTCTCTGGCCGATGCCGAGGACGCTGCATGGCGAGCAACGCGGGTTGAAACGAACTTCGAGTTCGAGACTTACAGCCAGCAACGACCGCCATAACGAAGGAACGAATGCTGCTGTATCCCCATGGCTCAAGGGCGAGCAAGGATTGCACAAAAGAAGATGATCGTCGTAACGCAAAGTTTGAGATCACCGGACATTAACCAACAGGCTGCTGGCGTGGAGTCTTTCGCGAGTCACCGAGCCGACTACATTCCACTCAGTACACTCCAGGCTATGACCGTTGCGATACTTGATACATGTGGCATTGTGCCGAGTACATTGGTAATCCGATCGTACATACACAGAGCGGATCGCCGTCCACAGGCGCAAAGTTTCCATAAATACATAAATACTAACCAAACCACATAACGAAGGAGAAAAGGTAAGGACAGTGGGCAAAAAATCAGAGTGACCGGGCGAAGAACGTTCCTCAAACAGCGTGGGGCCCGAGGTGCACCTCCCTCTCGCCTCGGATGTCGGGAAGCACCTTGATATCGACGAGGTCCACATGGTCGCCGAGCGTGGAGGTCTGCGCTCGGCTACTTCCGTTGAGCGTCGCACTCTATAGAAGGCGTACATCAAGCGCGGTCAACCTTGGGTCGAATGAGATATCGAATAGACTACTTGCCTGAGGCGCGTTCCAACGAACGCCGCTAACGCCGAACGGCGACCTGTCGGAAATCGCGACCTCGCTTGTGTGCCGACCATTGATCGTGCGGCGAGAGTTGAGGGCAGTGAGGAGGGAGTTGGAGTACACTACGAGGAGACGATCAGCACTTATGACGATGCAGAATGAAAAGCCACGCACATCGGATACCGACAATGATGGTTCCAAGGTAGATGAGGTCGTTAGGGAGAATGATGGACTATGGTTCATTGACGATAAATAAGCGAAGTATAGCATGCTCTCAAAGAATGCGCACCGTCAGGAAGCAGACAAGGTTGTACAACCCAGTGAGAAGTCCGGTACTGATGGAGTAGAGGATCAAGACGTTGATCAGAGAGTCCGTCCTAGAAGATAGATGTTGAGTACGAGCAAGCAACATCGGACGAACAACCAACCTCTTAATTCCAGTGCGGCTCTGCCGGAGCGCGTAGATAAGAACGACGGTAGTGAGCAGATCAGAAACCGTCGACGCCGCGTTATGGATGGAGATGAGGTACTGAGGGAGTGCGTGAGTTCGATAGTAGTGCTGCTAACCGGAGTTTACTCACCGTCCACTTCTCGAAGTTGGGCCACGTCTTGACAATGAAGCCCTCAACCGCGGCCACTAATAACACGTGAGTATGACCGTAAACCATATTCTATGACGCAAGGGACATACCGAAGCATACCGCTATAATGGTCCAACAGCTAGACGTTAATAACGGATCGGAGATGCTCGTTGTACATCCGATGCCTCACCAAGCTCCAATGCCATCAGCAGTGCCTGCGTACCCGAAGTTCGAATGAGTCTAACGTCCAAGAGATACGAAGACGTCGACATACCGCTGCAATAACAAGGATGCGGTATTTGCGCCCGACTGGAAGGTAGAGGAGACGTCTTCAGGTGGTCGTAGGAGATGAGTTTGTACGACTTACAGATCCATACTCGGTAGCAGAAGAAGCTGTCAACTTCAATGAGCAACGGAGTGTTCCAACAATAAGCATTTACATACCTCTGGGTAACGACCACCGTGATGCTCTACATGACGATAAGGCGTATTATCGTGAGAGTTAATACAAATGGACTTACACCGAGGAAAGATAGAACCTGGCGGCGGGGAGCTCCTAGTCAGGATGATACCTCAGGGAGTATAGCTCTGTCAACGCACCGCAGCCGACCTATAAGGAGTCAGCCGGCCGCAAGAATCATAGTGGTTGAGTGAGGAACGTACCAAGTAATCGTCTCGAGTATTTGAGGGGCGAAGTAGTTCGTGACCGCATAGTAATAGCTAAGTCAAATGAGCTATCTATCACCATCCATCGAACGTGAATACGGACAAAGAGAACGCACCATGCATGCGTTGCTAGAACGGCGCAGGCCGTCTCAAGAACCCTGCTGGAGATCAGCTACCTGTAATTGAGACGAGATCGAGCAGTGTAACATACAGGACAACTCCAACCTGGAAACAGACGGTCAACGATCTGAAGCATCAATGGGACGATGCACATACATAGACCTTCAGCCGAAGCTTGTCATCCGAATACGTCGAGTAGTAGTAGAAGCACTGGTGGACCGCAATACCGTACAGGCTATCCCACACCCACGCAAACGAAAATCAGTTCCCGCGAACGACATCCTGAACAGGGTGGGACACTCACACCAGAGAAACGAAGGTCCCGATGAGCACAGCCCCGAGCGTGTCGTCCAGGTGGGGAATCGCCGGAAGCTGCGCCGCGGGAGCAGTCGCGTTGGCCGCAGTCTGCGAGGGATCCATCGTTGAAGGGAAGCGGCGAAGGAGGCGGAGCTGCAGACTGGCGACCGACGGGATGAAATGTCCAATATACCGCCAGTAAATCACAACTGAGGTGACGGCTCGGGGACCTCTCGAGAGGTACCACGGGACTTGCAGAGCATGATGGCCTGCATCCTGTACCTCGCCCACGTAGAGGACCTGTCACTGGATGCATCAGCATTCAACGTGCATCGGCGCCCAACAACCACATATGGGGCACGATCAGTTACCGGCGCGCATTGAATCCGCCCGCGGAGGTACCGGCACGACGATCTTGAGCCGCATCAGTACTGTGGGCAGCTAACAAGAAGCATGGCTTTAGACATCATGAATTGGTAGTTGAACAAGGGCACTGCGTACTGAATGGTTCCTGAGTCTCTTTTGATGGATCAGCGGGGAGGAGGACGCTGTGTGAAAGTTGTGTGAAGCCCGATCCAGCCCATGGCGAGCGAACGCATGGTAAAGTCCGGCAACATCGCCGGGATTGGAGTCGCTGACTGTACGCGTCAAGGCGGAGCGCCTCCGTGCACGGGGTTCTGATCGACCTCTAGAGACTCAGTAGCAATAGTGTTCCTGACCATCTCCAATGTAAGATTATCTATCGCTGATAACTTCATCGAGGAGGCGGGGGGAATCCGAACATCGGGGGAACAGATACTCACTGGCATGGCGGCGAAGACTCTTCCGATAGCCATCGCGGAAGCATATAGAGGGCCTGCCCTCCGCCGGGGAACCTATTTTGAAGGGTGATCATCACGATAGTGTGTTAGAGGATGGCGGAGATGAAGAAATACAAATTCAACGAAGTTGAAATCTCGTTGGACTTCCGAGTCAGCGGAGTGTGAAATCATCAACGGCAAATTGCGAGGTGGGCTGCTCGTTCTAGGCCGTAACGTCACCAAGCGCCGGACTTTGGCCTCGGGAGATCCTCACTTCGACTCACGTATCTTCAGATCGTCATGATCAAGGCGAAATATCTGCGTCTAGTGTAACGATCAATAAATTATGTATAAAGCCAAGCCAGTCCACGATGACGAGCGGGAACCGACCGAGGAGTTTCCGTCGCAAAAGCGAAGCCAAGTGTCGACGGCTGATGCCCAGAACCCGCTCCCGCAGACACCAGCAGACATCATGGCCCGTAAAACTCCCGCGTGTTATAGCAGATACCTCAACGAACCTCACAGCCGTGCCTGCAGTATCTGCGGTACGCGCTGCCACTTCTTCGCCGTCCCCGCCTCCTCCGCCTGCAGGGTCTTCGTCGCCCAGCGCTCCATCCGGCCAATGAACTCGTCGATCTCCGCCTCCGTATTGCCTGCATGCAGCACCAAGCAGATGTGCTCTCCATCGCGTAAGTAGTCGGCCGGCATCGAATGATGGGGGATGAAAAGCAGGTCGGGCGGCACGTGGCGCAACACTTTCCGGAACGTGTCCTCAAAGTACTTGCTGAGACGCCGCAAACGTTCGACGAGCTGTGCAAGAAGAGAGAGGGATCAGCGTGCCAAGCTCAAGGAACGAGGATCCACGGGGCGACAGAGGCTCACCTCGGCACCCGTGGGGCTTGTGGTGTCGAGAGAGCAGATGTACACGTAAGGGGGGAGGTCGGGTATCTCATGGGCCTGGCGTGACCGATGATGTAGTGGCGGATCAATGGCGTGGTCAAGAAGGCTGCTGTGAACGAATGTGTAGGTGAGCGGGTGCTCTGCGGTGATGGCGGGGTAATGCACGTACCTCCACGCATGCCCCGACTCTTGCTGAACGTGTGCACGACACTCAGAACTCGGTCCTTAAGTCCGAGTTCCGGAACAAGGCCGCGACATTTGCCATTGGAGAAGATATCGGGTGTAGAAGACGGCGCAAGGTCAACGAGATCCGGTGCAGGTACGGTAAGTTTTTTGCGTCCAGCGATAGCCGGACTGGGCGCGAAGACGGGAGAGGCAGAATCTAAGATGTCCATCTACGAGCCAGTGGGCTAGAACGCGTTTCTGAGGTGGCCAGGTCGCCGGCGTAGAAACGCGATACTTATAAATCTGACATTGAGAAGCTGTAAGCGACAATACAGAGGTGGTCCCGGAGAGAAAAAGCACCACGCCTTCACACGCACAGGATATCGATGAGCAGCCAAGCTGCAAAAGCGGTATGGACGCGGTTAAAGATGATGGATGGACGTTCGTCCGTCTTCGGTGATCGACAGTCTCTTGAACATAGCCGTGGAGATGCTCGAGCGAGAACAGCATGATGGAAGCACTAGGAAATCATTGCTGACAGTAAGTCAGGAACTATCAATGTCAAGATGCATCAGGGAGAGAAGCAGACCTAAAGCAAGATGGGCCTGGGCTGCCATGCATCATGAAATGAGAGCATGACTGCATTTACCATCAGGGTAGGTGCACACCTGAAGGAAGAGGATCGTCAGCATCAGAGAGCAACTGCGGTGGTGTCTGAGCTTCTTTCGACGCACGTTGCTGCCAGTGGACGTCCCGTTGCTACTCGTCGCCAGAGGATGGGATGGGGGCTTCCTTCTCATCGCCGGATTATCCCTCCATATCGTCAACTAGCATCAATATGAAATTATGGTTAGCCATGCGCTTCCATCTTTCAGGATGACTGTCACGGACCTTGCTGCTTGCTCGCCGCCATGCCAATGGATGGCTTACACGCGACTGCCATGCATCACGGGTCTATGGGAGTACTGCGCCACCTCGATATAGGCTCATGGTGATCGGTATTGTTGAGGGTCAAGGATAAGACAAGGCTTGGTCACAGCGTCATGAGAGTACTTGGAAGTTAGGAGGCGGAGGCCTGCAGAGAGCTGGCGGTGATCATGAGGGCGGGTTGAGTCGGCCCGATGTTGCCGGCTGCCTGGTTCGGGTCGCTCCGCTTGCTCCCGACGAAATGATAGCTCGTGACGTCACCCGAATCGAGCGCCTGCGCCGAGCGCCCCCGTTCTGGTCGCGCTTGCTGCCTCAGTACCGCCGCTGCTATCCGCTCTTTGGTCTTATCGAATTGTGCATTTGCTCTCTTTGCTGCATGCACTATTACGTGCTCTCATACACCACACTCCTGATATCAACACTCAATCATTCTACGCCCCTTTGAAGCTAACATCACAATACACATCGATATCGACGAACGGTATGCCTACTGAGCCCTGCGGCAGTCAACGTCCAACATTTGTCCTCTTCCTCAGGCTCACAACAGGTACTCCTAACACCCCAGAAAAACTAGATTGGAATGATTATGTAGGCAGAGTCATGAGTGTGCCCGCATCCAGTACGTCTTTGTCAAGCATCGATCCCTCGTGCACCACCATCCACCCATGGGATATTTTCTCAATTTGACGTGAACTATCACTTATGTCCGCACCAAAAGCGCAATAACGTCACGCCATTCCCGGAAACGGCTGCCAGTCCCTGCGTCACTCACCCACGTCCCGCGTATGCTGGCTTGCCAGTAATATCCGTGCCTTTGCCTTGACGTTGAAACACGGCCTCGATTACTTTGCTCAAATCCACCGCAATTGGGACCGGCTGTGTATTCTCCTCTTCACGCATGTTCCTCTCTGGCCATCGTGTCTAACCTCCACTACGTTCTCGCCGATGCTGTCTTTGGGCCCTCAAACCAATGCCCACATCCGGAGTACGCTTGGCAGCGTCCACCCAAACCTGCGGTCACGTAGCCTCATCATCAAAATCTTAACCTTGCCGTAAAGTCCTCGCCATATGCAGCAGATAGGGCGGCGGTACGTTACTTGTCGTTGCCACTGGCGTCAGTTTCGACGAGGTGGCTATGGATATTCGAGTACGTTGGTGCCCCTCTTCCTTGTGCGATTATAGCCTTCGGCTTATGCTCTCTCTCACCGTTTGGCTCGTAGAGAACACTGGATTCATGTTGGTACTCGTTTCCGCCCCAAGGCCACCATTCTTGTGCGCGCGTCAGCTTTCGCGGTTGACTGTACGGATAACCCTCCTACGAAAACCTAATTGGGCACTTATCCAGCTGTGTACAGGGCAGCAAAACATAGCGTGTGAGATGTCAAATAGAGAAGTGATATCTGGCTTACTATTGGCCCGTGCGTGCGGAGGGGGAAAGAGCGGCGTTCTACCTCCACGCGCCAAATGTCAACGTTCGTCCAGCGCAGGCGTTGTTCGCACTGCGGCTCACAAGGCTACAATGTGACTGTCCTCATCTATCAGAGAAGAGAAGACTGCCAATGGGCCTCTGACCACAGGCCGACATACTCGTCTCCCGGAAGAAGGCGACGCAGGCAATCTGCCGCTGCGAGAGGAGACCATGTGTATCTTCCCTAGCACCCTCAGGTTGCACGTAATTTTGTGCGATGAGCGTTGGCCGATTACGGTGATCACTGATGTCTGTTAAGCTCAGAAAAGCCTTCGAGGTGAAACCGGAATGTAGCGTGTCAAGATATATATGCCATCTCGAGCCGACGTACGGCTCCTTCTGACCTATTCTTTGCGCTGTACGTCCATAGCCATTCATATCCAAGACAGTTCGCTGAATGCTTCATCACCACGTTGCGTCGTTCTTCAGCTTGCCCACTGATGTCTCCAGTTCTTACTCGCGCGCCCCGACCATGCCGACCCCCGGCCTGCCATCATGAACCTTCCTTTACTGCTTCCATGACGGTTCTGTAACTGTATCCGTGGCACGTCACTGCCGAGTCGATACCGTGACGGCTCCGCTCGGAGGCAGACGCTGCGATCGTCGCGCTCTTCGAAAGCCTGAAAGGGCCATGGTCGTTCTCGGGGAACTTAACTCGTTTCACAGAAGTTCATCAGTTGCCAGCCTCCTCAAGGCGCTGCCCCCGTAGAAGATCGGAGGAGTGTGAGTGTATTATCAACATCGTAAGTATTGTCCTTCTCTCGATCCTTTGAATGTATATATACATCAAGGCATCGCGCCCCGCACTCCAGTCAGGATCCACGACGCATTGTAGGCAAGAATGGCGTCTCAAGGAAGTTCCTCGGAGCAGCTCCAGCTTCCCCCCAACATCGCTCTGCTGTACGTGCAACCCCCGCCACCTCCATCATTTACTCACAAGCGGTACATTTCAACAGCGCTGGACCGCCGGTAAACGCATCAATCATCAACGCTCGCTCAGCTGCGCTAACTCACCTTACCGAATATGTCTAGCTGCTAGACTTCTGTTTCCTGTGGTGCCTGCAGGGCGTCCTCACCATCCAAACATGTACCTGCCTCTCGCTCTATCTTATGCTATACGTCCGCTTACAATCTTCGCATAGACCTATACTACTTTTACTTCCCCAAGGACCGCACCTGGCTCAAATGCATCGTCTACTTCGTCTTCGTCTGGGAATGGGTCCAGACTGGGCTCCTCACCCAGTTCGCATTCGACGTCGAGGTTTACAACTTTGGCAGCCTTGCAAGCCTCACGGCGTACCATTCGTCGTGGTTCAGCGTTCCCATCATGTCTGGGGTGGTATCAGGGATTGTTCAGTTCTACTTCGCGTGGAGGATCTGGGTGCTCGGACGCTCCGTCCCTCTCGTCGCCATCATCGTCTTCGTGAGTCTCTCGCCGCTCTAAGTCCGCTGCGTCCTCTGAGACGAACGCCTCCCACCGCGCAGTTTTCATTCGCGCAGATGTGTTTGAGCATTGCTGGGGGTATTGCGGTAGGTGTTTAGATTGATGCTCGAAGTGGTGGTATGCTGAAATCCGTTGAACCACAGCTCAGGGTCATGAACCCGGATGCCGTGGGCCAAGCTCTTGACCGTCCTCTCGTGTCGGTAAGACGTCTCCTCCTCAGCCTCCAGTACCTGTAGCTAAGCTGTTACTGCAGGCAGGACTGATCATCGCCACGGTCGTCGACGCCGTCATCGCGGGATCTATGACATGGCTTGTGCGTGCCATTTGCCAATCTAGCACGCTCGTATTCATGTATGGTTGCGCTACAGCTTTTGAAGTCCAAGACGGGTGTCAGACGCTCGGACGACATCGTGAATCGCCTGGTCATGCTGGTCTTGGAGACGGGCGCAATGACAGGTACTAAGCAGGACCTATAACCAGCCTATCTGGAATGGTGCTCAACTATGTACCTCACAGCCGTCGTCGCGTTGCTATATTCCATCTTTGCTATGGCAGACACGGTGCGCTCCACCAAGCATTCGGGATATCTGTCAGATGCTGAGCGTTGGGTTAATCGTCCAGAAAGACCTACTTTTCGAAACCCCGTGAGTGTAGCCCATACTTACTTTTCCCCCTCTTCCACTGGGGTATTGGCCTCTATTTCCGACATACTGAGAACACTCACATAGGTCTACGGTTCTCCCGAAGCTCTACTCAAACTCACTTCTCGTGAGTCTGAACAACCGCGCCTTCGTGAGGAGCAGAGATGTTGGGAGGACAACGTCAGACAGCGGCACGAGTTCGATGGGGTTGAGCCAGGTATTCTGCGATTACCGACGCCGCGACCAGGTGTTGCACGTCGATATCACGGAAGAAACGACTGCGTCGCGGGAGCCGGGCGCCGCGCTAAAGCCTGAGCTTGAGCTCACGCCTATAGGCCGGGTATATATGGGTGAGGCGTGTTAGTCCGGACATTCGACGATGTAGCACTACCGTGTACCTATGTGATGACGAGTTCGAAGGCGGAATATCATCTTTGGTGGTTACTTGTGCTGCTCCCTCTTGCTCCCTTCTTTCTCATGCGTCTTTGAGGGATATTACCGATAGAGTAGCGCGAATCCCGAGTTCGGACCGGATGCAGGCATGAAGCTTGAAGGCCCGGTATCGCCGTCACTCGAATTCAACGCACCTGTATCACCCAAGCCCAATACAAGATATATGCAGACGTCAAAAGAGAGTCAATCAGATGGGTTTTCCTGAGCCTCGAGGATCCTAGAGGACAGCGGATCCAACTTGTAGAGTACGGGTCCCGGGCCACAGCAGAAGCCGGTCCCGGATGCAGAGAAACGCGCGCCTATGCAGTCCCTGCTCTCGAGTCGATTCGAGTCGGCGCGTTTGCTCTCTCGTCTTACTTTCTTGAGCAACCCGTTCCTCTCGCGCACGCATCGTGTGTCCTTGTATCATCTTTGAGCTATGTACACCGCGTCTATTCTGGTATCTATGACGGCCTTCAAATGAAGCCGTTTTGCTAGCATCGGTTCAAGACATGTTCCAAAACCTCCAACGTCGACAATGCAGAACAGTGCACTGGCATCCACACCGTTGAAACTGTAGCATCTTGAGGAAACCCGTAGCAGATCCGGCAGATCCCCCTGTGCGTCTGCCTGATAGGAGACCGCTGCTGATGGTACTAGGAGGGTGGGACCGGGACGAGCGGGTATCCGGTGAGTGCGCCTGCATATAGCTTGCCATTGTCCTCTTAACCATGATAGCCTCTCAGCTCGAACTGCTGTGGTCGGTGCGTCCAGAGCCGGTGCAAGATTGGTAAATTGACTCCCAGATTTTTGGTCCATGTTCAAGCCCGCGAACCCACCGCGCTTGGGCTCAAGTCCGCATTTCCCTTGTGCGTCCGTTTCACCATGTCATCCCCGCCTGTTCCCTTGACGTCTCGGGCCACGTCATCAACATCCCCCTTACCTCTTACCATCTACGTCCTCTTCGTATCTACGCCGTGCACCCTCCTCATAACATTGAGTATCGCATTTCCCTCCCTGTACGTATCTTCATGAGGATACGACCGTCCACGTGTTTCCGTCTGTCGCTTGTATTCTCATTCCACGAGGACAATAACATATTTGTTGTTCTTCGAACGCCATCCGGATACCAACCTTGCTCAGGCTGTCGAACACCAGTGGTGGCATCATCATGTGTGACAGATTAACCCATGAAGCCGATACGCCGCCTATCGCCTGTACCGACTTCCGCTTCGAAATCCTAGGAGTCGCGCGCAAAAAGGTAGGTTCCCTGCCTCTGACGCGATTGTGATGCTCAGCATGCGTGCTCACCCTTTGCTCTCAGGGAACACCCGCGTGCGCTGGGGACAGCCTCATCGATGTCTCGCTTTGGCTGTACGTCTTCCCCGTGAATGCATATCTACTGAAGCGCACTTCACTGCGAGTATGCGGCGCTGCATAGCGTACGTACGCACATCAGATGGAGAACATATCGGCGATGTTAAATCTGCTCGCGACAGCGGTGAGCAAGAACCACGTTCCATCGCTATGCGCTGAAAGACGTCTCACCATCTTCGCTCGTTCCACATTCTCGAGGCAAACGCGCAACACTGGGACGGATGACTAGTCCCTTCGTCTCACTTTCGTACTGTGGCGCCCAAGACCGCAGCGTATCTGTATTCTGCTCGTGGAAGACGATGCAGACGGATTCATGACCACAAGTTGACAAGCTCATTGCGCGTCAGAAGGTGGCACCGGCGTTGAGCAAACAATCTATATACCTTCCCGATGTGCCGCTCTTCAACACAGCCTTCATTATTTGCCAATGTGAACACCACCCCAGCCCGGACCCGGAGAACGTCGGCATGTAGGGCAGCAAGTTCTTTACACCATCCCGAGCCCGCGGCTTCTTCAGCCGTTTCCATATGCTCTGTACGTTCATGATCTTCTACGTCCAAAATGCTGCTTCTCTGAACGCTCCACATATATTTAAGAAGAGGCGCGATGCCAGTGCAGAAGTCGATCAGGAGAAGGCCATGTTGCGGATTTGTATGCATGTGACGACCCAGGTTTTCGAGCTCGCTCGCGCACCTTTACCAAGCCTATCCTCAGGATCGCCATATATACTCCTTATTGCTCCCGCCGCGCGCCCATCGTGGATGCAAGACCGGAGAGAAGCGCTGCGATCTCCTTTCGCGGCGGATATCAATGCTCACCAAAAGAGGAGGTGTACCTTCTGAGTTCTCTCCCCCGACTGCCGGAGTGGCGCCGTCGAACGATGAGCGCGCAGTGACGCCGCAACCGCGAACAAACGTTGAACGCGCGCCAGCCCACCCGAACCTACTTCTATTAGCTTCCGAACCCGATGCCGCCGGCCCGAGTGAATGGTACGCGCACGCCCACCGACTTGTGTCCGGAATGGTCGTTTATGACGAACTTATCAGAGTTTTACAGAAGTTCATCAGCTGTCTGCCGCCGCAAGGCGCTGCCGCGGCGGAGGATCCGAATTTCGCGTTGACATCATAAGTAGATATTAACCTTCTCCGGATTCTTTGGGGGCGTATCATATATATCCAGGGTATTGCGCCCCGCGCTCTAGTCAGGGTTCACGACGCATCGTAGGCAAGAATGGCGTCTAATTCTACCTCGGAGCAGCCGCAGCTTCCTTCCAACATTGCTCTGCTGTACGTGTCACTCCCGTCGCCTTCACCATGTACTCATAGGGTTTGTATCGTAACAGCGCTGGACCCCCAGTAGGCACACTTACCGTCGACTGTCGTTCAACTGCGCTAATTCGCCTTACTATCCTTTACCAGCTGATCGATTTCTGTTTCCTGTGGTGTCTGCAAGGCGTCCTCACCATCCAAACATGTGCCTACCGCTCGCTCTATCTCTTGCACCTCTTTCGCTTACAATCTTCTCACAGATTTATACTACTTCTACTTCCCAAAGGACCGCACCTGGCTCAAATGCGTCGTCTACTTCGTCTTCATCTGGGAATGGGTCCAGACCGGGCTCCTCACCCAGTTCGCGTTCGACGTCGACGTTTGGGGCTTCGGCAACATCGAAAGTCTCACGGCGTACCATTCGTCATGGTTCAGCGTCCCCGTCATGTCTGGGGTGGTATCAGGGATCGTCCAGTTCTACTTCGCGTGGAGAATTTGGGTGCTCGGACGTTCCATCCCTCTCGTCACCATTGTTGTCTTTGTGAGCATCTCGTCACTCCGTGTCCTCCGCGCGGCCATTGAGACGACCACCTTCAATCTTGCAGATGTCGTTAGCACAGATGAGCTTGAGTATTGCTGGGGGCATCACGGTACGCGCTCGGGACGCTCTCCAGTGACGACATGCTAACTTCCGTTTGACCATAGCTCAAGGTCGTCAACCCGAACGCGGTAGAGGCAGCTCTCAATCGCCCCATTGTGTCGGTAAGCCGCCTACAGCTAAGCACCTTCTCCCTCAGGCAGGATTGATCATCGCCACGGTCGTCGACGTTGCCATCGCAGGATCTATGACCTGGCTCGTGCGTACCATCTATCATTTCGGCGCACATGTATTGATTTATGATGGTGCTACAGCTTCTGAGGTCTAAGACAGGCATCAGACGTTCGGACGACATTGTGAATCGCTTGGTGATGCTGGTCTTGGAGACTGGAGCAATGACAGGTAAGCGAGATCTAAGCTCAGTCTTTCCGTTGTGGCGCCGCTCAATTGTTTACTTCGAAGCCGTCGTCGCCTTGCTATACTCTTATTTCTTCATCACAGACACGGTGCGTTTTCCCTACAGCATCTGATGTCACTTAGATGCTGAATGTAGAATTCATTGTCTAGAGGGACTTACTGTTCGAGACTCCGTGAGTGTAATCTCTACTCGCTCCGCACCTTACATCACTGATCTATTCGTCCAACCTGACGCGCTGAAACAACTCACGTAGGTCCACGGTTCTCCCCAAGCTCTACTCAAACTCCCTTCTCGTGAGTCTCAACAACCGCGCATTCGTAAAGGGCAGAGCTCTCGGGAAGACCACCGCACAGACTACCACAGACGGCACGAACTCGAGCGGGCTAACCCACACACTCGGCGTGTATGAAATCCGCGAGCGCGAGGTGCACGTCGACGGTACGGAAGGAACGGCCACGCCGCAGAATGAGCCGGATGGATCCACGACTGCATTCGAGCTCACGCCTATGAGCCGGGTATATCTGGGTAAGGCGTATTAGCTTGGACATTCGGCGGTGTAGTAGTATATACCTTTGGGAATTTGGGCAGCATGGGCGGAATATGGACCCTCGTTCTCACTTGTTCTCGTCATTGTTATGCCGTCCCTTCTCGCGCGATTCTGAGCGGCTTCTGGGGATTAGCGTGAACTCTAAGTTCAGGCCGGACTCAGACTGATTGAAGGCACAAGCCGTCACCTCAGGTTCCGAACACCTGTGCTACTCCGGCTCAGCGCAAGACGCTGTCAAAGATAAAGAAAGCGAATCTGGCCTTTCATGAGCAAGAAGAAACAATTTATGCCTACGCGTTCCTCGACCATGGTCTGTGTTTGGTCTGTGCCGAGAAGAAAATGAAAAGCGCGCGGGTCTCAGACTGCCCAGGCCTGCACCAAGGCATCGTGCCACGTGGGTTTACCGGGCCCGGGCCACAGGAAAAGCCGGACCCCGAAGTCCTTGCGGGGTCTCTCGAGTCTCAACGGGCTCGCTCCCGACACATACTTCCGCATATTCCTCGCATGTCCTTTTCCTTACTCTGAGGTTTTCCCACTGTGTATCCTGTGACGTTAAAGTTGCTCTCCTTGCCCTTCAGGAGAACGGCCGACCTATCTTACAACTTCAATGTTAGCAATTCGGAACAGCGCACTCGGCCCCACGCCATGGAATGACCGACAACCTTGCCAGAATCATCTACATTCGACGGATCTTACTCGCGCGTCTGCGTAATAATTTGTCTACAAAGCCGCTGCTGGTAACGCTCGAAGGGTTGGATCATATTCAGTGGGTATCTGGTGAGTGCGTTCACATAGCGCGCCGTCAGTACTCTAACTGAGCCGTCACGACTGCCAGTCCTTACAGGACCTCTGCGAAAATGGCGTATCAATCTCGAGCCATGGTTTCTGATTCTCGTCTGATTTTGCAAGACATCCATGCAAGCCCGCCTCCATCAGTCAAATCTCGAAAGAGGACGAGCGACCTGTACACTCTGTCCATCGCCTGTTCACGTACGTGTACTCAGACTTCGGTCTTGGTCTCCCCGCTCCAGTCCATATCTTTCAAGCCTCGTCCCTTTGTCTCTACGCGCACGGATTCCGTATTTATGCATCGGCACTCGAACTAGTGTAGGTACGAAGTCTCTGTCAATGCATTGATCTACCGTGTTCTGTGAGCGTGACTATCTTCCCTGTCGTCTCCGGGGGCATTATCGACGTCCATATCTAACACTTCATGCGTACTTACCCCCGCGCCCTCGGGCGCTATCAAGGGCTGCTCGTGGAAGGATGTCCTTTCCATTGTAGGACTTCGTGTCTCACCATCTGGGTCGAAACGTGCACATTTGTGATAGCATCGCAAGGCTTGATATCACGACATATGAGGAAAGAGAAGCGGAGAGGGTACAAGACAGATTGAATTGTTGATGATACTCGACAGCGAAAGACGTATAGTCTACATGAGGACGACGATATACGAGAGGAGGGATAAAGTGCGATATGCACGGGAATCGGGGTGAACAAATGAGAGCACAAGAGCATAGAAACGGAGAGTGCACGAGCAGAACCCAGTCTACACAGGCAAGCCTCACGAAGAACAGACACGGATTGTGGCTTCTATGACTATCCAGTGCCCCTCTTATACGCATGTACTCTTAGACCCAACTGCTGACGAGTCCGGTCAGCAAACGGTTCTCCAATGGGCGACGGGTTGCGACGTACGTAATATATCAAGACATGTGCCAATCCTAGTCGTACTCTCTACACAACGATCTCCGTCGGCTTGTCTAAACGCGACTGCATGTATTTGATCGTGACGTCCGCCAACAGCTGCACTTGCGAGACCGCAAGCAGCGGCCGAAGTGCGAACGACAGCGCTGCGGCGGAGAGCGAGTCGAGCCCGTAGGTCGTGAGGGGAACGTCGACCGACACTTCCTCCGCCTTCACGTCCAGCACGCGGCAGACTGTCTGCAGAAGTTGCAGGCGAGGGTCCACGCTGGCTTGGCCCTCGACGTTCTCCTCGACGTCTTCGGGGACGAGATGGTTGTAGAGGGGCGAAGGGCCAATGTGGTCGCGGACAGAGCGCCAGTCGAAGCCAGGGACATATTGCCATACCCGCTGTCCGGAAGCCAGCTTGAGGATCCCGTCGCCGATGTATTCGCATATTTCTAGACGATCGCAGATTAGTTAGAGCACGGCTCATACGGTGGAGCGGATAAGCCTACCTCGCGCAGTCATCGCCCATTCAAGCACGTGGCGGACGCTCTTGCTGTACGACGAGCCGCCCAATGTCACGACACGGCTGTCGACGATCATGGGAGAGACGATCGAGAACGCGTTGGTGTACTTCCTAGTCATGCCTGCCAGTGCAGAGTTGGCGCTGTTCCGTCCGTGGACCCGTTAGTACAAGAGTAGATGAATGCAGTCAATCGCCGACGTACGCAGCATAGTTGGTCTGGCCAGGGTTCCCGAACATTCCCGAGATGGATGAGAACGTGACGACGAAGTCAAGGGAGCGAAGGTCGACGGCGCTCTCGAGAGCGCGGAACGCGTCGAGCTTGGGCGGGAAGACGCGCTCGAAGCTCTCCTTCGAGTGCGCGGCGAACATGCTGTCGGAAAGGAGCGCCGCAAGAAGCACACATCCTCCCAGAGGACGCTTGATGCTGCGTACGAGGTCGGCCATGTCCTTCTGCGAAGTTGCGTCCACGCCCTTTGTTTCGAGCGTAAGGTCTTCGCAGCCTTGGAGGTACTTGAGGATGCGCTGAGACGGCGGGTCTCCGCGGCGAGCAACGCTGTCTACACCGCCACGAGAGGTCATGACGAGGTGCCGCGCGCCGTTCTGCCAAAATCATCAGCTCGTACAATTGACCGAACGTTGGAAGTCACGTACCTCGTACATCCACAGAGCCATGTGTACTCCTAGACTACCGATACCACCAACCAGGAGGTACGCCTTCTCGGGGTCGAACATCTCCGCCGGGTGTCCCGTGAACGTGGGAACCCCTGCAAGCAGAGTCGGAAGAGGAGTGTACGTTGCTGAAGAGTTCCATCGGCGTGCCGTGACCTCTTTGAGTGCATCGCCGAGCGCCCAAGGTTGGTTCGCAGCGATGGACGCCAACCCCTCCTCAGAGTCTTGCCAAAGCAGGATCCGCCCGTGCGGCGCAAGTATCGAGCGGAGGATGGTGGTCGTAGCGGTATCGCGACTCCCGGAGATGATGAAGGAGGGTTTCTTATCGTAGCACGACTCGAGCGCGACGCTGGATGGGGTGGAGAAGGAATGAACGTTCATCCCGAGCGACGTGCACGCTACCAGGATCTGCGACCGGAGCTCCCAGTCTTCCTCGGCGACGAGGACGGTTGCGCCGCTCAGCCGCTCGGGGTCGGACAGCGCCAAGGGCCCGACGGTCAACGCGACGATAGTGGCAGCAAGGAGCGGGGGGCCCAGGTTTTGTACGAAGGCGGAGGCGTCGATATCGGCGACGGAGCCCTTGTGAACAACATGGTGGTTCGTGATGGGACCACAGGATACTCCGGCCACGGTGCGGGCGCTGCCGTCGACGGTCCCAACGAATGTCCAGAGATTCCCGTAGCGCGCGCCGACGGTGTTGACATGGACGAGGAGTTGATCTTTCCTGAGAAGCGAAGGGAGGGATACTTGCGCAACCTGCCCGCCGTCCAACTTCCACGGCTTCGCTGTGTCGAGCGGGACTACAGTGTTCGGCGCGTCGAGCGGCTCGACACGCGGAACCAGAACGGCGCCGTCAGCGTCCACGAACATTTCCAACTCGTCGGAGTCAATCCCAGCCAGCGTTTTGACTGCCTTGTCGCGCTGATCCGGGGTCCACGATACGTCGAACGCTACGACGCGGATCTTCCAGACCGGATACTCCTTACTGAGAGCGCGAGTAAAGCCTTGGGCCGCATCGCCGTCGAGCCCATCCGGACAGACGAAGAAAAGGGTGAAGGGCTGAAGGGGGTCGCGTTTCGCAAGCTGAGCCTGGATGTCCATCTCGTCTCCTCTGACGTAGGGGATGAAGAGGACGTCGGAGCTGGGTAGGGCATCGCCATTGACGTGGCCGTTGGCGTGGCCGTTGGCGTGGCCGTTGGCGTGACCGTTTGCATAGCCGTTAGCGTGTCCGTTGGCATGTCCGTTGGCATGACCATTGGTGAGCGTCGGAGACTTGTGCTCCGCTAGTGACACTCCCATGGGCCGATACGCGACGTCAAACCGATTCTCGACTGTCTTCATGCGGAATCCATGGAGAGCGACTTCGAAACCCTCGATCACGCATAGCGGGAGGCCGGTATCGTCTGTGATCGTGAAGTCGTAGACCAACGCGTCTAGCGAGTCCGTGTTAGTACCAACATCAGATAGTCTGGCAGTGAAACCGTACCTGGAGCCCAGCTAACGAACTTTGCATGCGAGAAAAGAGTGGCCAGGACAGGCCTGTCCAGGTATCCAGGGCAAAGCCGGAACGCGCGAATCTTGGAGGGAAGGTGGTACAGATTCGGATCGTAGTTTCCGGTCATACTGGGATGCACCCCAATGTGGATCGCGGCGTCGATGATGGCTGGATGCAGGCGGTAATCGGAGCAGCTGTCATATAGAGGTCAGTAGCTGAGGAAGACGAGATCGGCACGGAACACTGCGTACTTGGGAATGTCCTTTCCGGAACCTCGAATCTCTACGAGTGCATCCACAGCTCCTCCTGGGCCCCGGCCTATGTAACACTTGTTGATACGACGGTACATCGGGCCGTAGTTGGCGAAAGAGTTGAGTTCATCGTAGAGCGCTATGCCATGTGTGAGTATCACGGCTCAGATCAACGGATATGCCAACTCACAGTTCACGTCCAAAGGAGCCATACTCCCACGCATCTCATCCAGATCCAGTCGAGCGTATCCTCTATCAACAATCGGATCAAGCGACAGATACCCAGTCGCGTGCGCGCGGTTGTACTGTGATGGTTGGAGGATGAGTGACAGGCTACATATTCTCGCAAAAGCACACTCGCCTTGATCGGCCACACGGCGGAGTAGTCCGTTGACGTCGCGCTACTCACGGTCCACCTCGTTCCTTCGAGTTTGACTTCGACCGGAAGCGGTCTCTCCCCGGAGAGGGAAAGAAGGCCGTGAAACTCAACGTCGAACACAGCACTCGCTCCAAACTCTAACGCCTGTTTAAAGCGTGAGCGTGCATCCACGGCATCAGATCTCATGGGAGCCACGTACCATTTCGACGAATCCGGCTGCGGGCATGATAGGCTCGCCCTTGATGACATGATCAGCCAGCCCAGGATGCGTCTTCACGTTGATAGCAAGCTGCGGGTAGTTCATCGGCCCATTGCGCCTCTGTCTCTGCCTCGCAATCTCCGGCGTCTCCACGAACCACGGGACCGACTTCAACGCAAACGGATATGCCGGTGCTTTCGTTCTCTCGATGTGTCCATATAGGACGTCGAAGTCGACACAGCTGTATCCCGCCGCGACAAGCTTACCCAACGCCCCAACGAACTCGCGCACTTCCACCCCAGGCTCGGGCACGCGCGGACGGCGGAGAGGACAGACGAACGTAGGGGAAGGTCCGCGGTTGAGGAGGTAGGCGGAGAGAACGGGGTGTGGACCGATTTCCACGAATGTCGCGTTGCGGTGCTTGGCCATCAGGACGGAAAGCGCCTCGTCGAAGCGCACCGGCCCGATGGTGCCGTCCCAGTAGTAGTCGGCATCGAAAGTGCGCGCGAACGCCTCGCCGCTGACAGAGGAGTACGTCTCGACCGAGGGCGGAGTGGTCGAGTGACGAGCAAAGATATCTGAGACGAGTGAAGTGTACTTGTCGCGGCAAAGCTCCATGAGGGCGGAATGGACCGGCACGCGCGTGCGCAGCTTGCGCGCAAAGACCCCGCGCGCGGACGCCTTCGCGACTGCGGCGTCGATGTGTGTCTCCGACCCGGAGAGCGTGATAGCGTTGGCGCTGTTGTAGCAGCCGATGGACAGAACGCCATCGCCGAGCTCAGCCTTGACCTCCTCGATGATTGTGCGCGCGTCCGCAGGCGAGCACGAAACCGCAGCCATGGTCCCCTTCGCGTGCTCGACCAGGGCCAACGCGCGGCCACGCGCGATCGCGAGCTCGAGTGCCATCGCCTTCGATCCCGATCCTGAAGCCGCGAGGACAGCAGTCTCTCCAGCAGAATGGCCAACGACGATGTCCGGAACGACACCGACGGCGGCGAGGGTATCGATGAGAGCGAGCTGGAGCATGGTCAGGGCGGGAAGGGTGATCGCGATGGGCCATGGGTCTCCGAGGGTGTCCTGAGTGTTGTCCTGTGCGCTCGCGAAGAGGCCGGTCGTTTCAATGAGCGACGCGCCTGTGACAGACTTGTAGACGGCGTCGAGTTCTAAGATGCTGGCACGGAAGGGCGCGCACATCGCGAACAGCTCCCGTCCCACTGAAATGCACTGTCATTAGCCAGGAAAGCATGGGAGACGAGCGCGCAACGTACTGTGGAAATGCTGAGGGCCTTGTCCAGAGAACACAAACACGATGGGAGGCCGCGTCCTCGGTGCCAGCGAGGGCTTGCTGAAGTTGACTTTCGAGTCTTGTCCTACGAGGGCGTATGATCGCCATGTCATGGACCGCGCCTGGCGTCCCAGCGTCCGTGCAAGCTTGTGCGCGGCTTTGTCGTCGTTGCCGCCATCGCCCAGACGGCCTACGATCGCCTCTCCGATAGAGGTCGCCGTCCGAGGCGATAGACCACCAGCCACGAGCAACGCGGGAATGTCCTTAATCGCATCCGAGTTCCAGAACACGGGAGGTTGGGTGGGAGGAGGAGCGCCTTCGACGACGGCATGGCCGTTCGCGCCGCCGATACCTGAGCTCGTCATCGCGATGAGTGGGCGGCCGGACGAGCCGCGGGCCGGGAGCGGCTCTGTCTCACGCGGGACACGGAGGCGGTACTGCTGCCAGCGAATCGCGGGGTTGGGAATGGAGTAGTTGACATTCGGTGGGATGACACCGTGCTCGAGCGCGCCGCAGACCTTGCAGAGTGAGGCTAGGAATGCAGTAATCTCCAAGTGCCTACAACAGCTCGCAGCGTTAGGTTTTAGTGGAACGTGTATAATTCCGGATGATCGTACCCTATGTTCCCTTTGACGCTTCCAATGATCAGGTCATCATCGCGCTTGAATTCGGCGCCAACCCAGTTGGCCTCGGTCGGGTCACCTTGAGCGGTTCCTGGCAAAATGACAGCGGAATTGAGCAATAGAACGCGCCCGACATAACACGCGATGCACCTGTCGCATGGAGCTCTATGAAATCGACCTCCTGGGGCGTGCGCCCGGCCATACGAAACGCGCGCTGCATTGCTTGACGTTGAGCGACTGCAGACGGCGCATTCGCGGGAACGAGAGATCCGGAGGAGTTCACACCAGTCCCCAAGATCTGAGAACTGTGGTCAAATGTGACCGGCGAGAGGAGAGAGCTACACTCACAGTCGCATAGATGTGATCGTGGTCTCGTAGCGCAGCTTCGAGTGGCTTGAGTGTTATCACAACAACGCCTTCCCCTCGTCCAAACCTGTCATCTCGATTAAGTCAGACACAAATCTACGAGAATAAATGACATACCCGTTGGCTGAGACGTCGAAGGGCTTGCATTTTCCATCAGGGGACAAGATTCCCCCTTGCGTGTAAGATAGCCAGTCTGTAAAGCTACAACGACGTCAAGGAAATGTGGTCAGTATGGAAATGTCAAGGAAGAAGGGCAAAGGGAACAGTACCGGTGGTTCAGCTGGGATCCACCAACCACCGCAGCGTCACAGTCGCCGTTGCGGAGGGCCTGCACGGCCAGGTGGGTGGCGTACATGCTGGAGCTACATGCGGTATCCACGGGGACCGTAGGGCCGCGCAGGTCTAGGTGGTACGAAACGCGGTTCGCGATCATAGATGGAGGGAACGCGAAAGACCCTAATGCTGTAGCATCGTCCTGTCGCACCAACATGAGACGGCCCGGCGTAGAGCGAAGAAGAGATGGATATGGCTTACGTTGCTGGAGATGGAGAAGATATCATGGGCGATACCAGACATGTAGCAGCCGACGTTCTGGCCTCGGTAGTCGATGCCAGAGTCTCTCAGAGAGAGAAACGTGACCTCTATGAGCTTTCGAAGGCCGGCAGGCATCAATGTAGCGTCCTTGGAGGTAACTCCAAACTCAAGATGGTCGAATTGACCGATGTCCTTCAGAAAGGCACCAGTGTCTGTGAGGACTTGGCCGATCGCTCGCCCTTGAATCCTGTCGAAGCAGCACGTAATGAGTAAGGCAAACTGCGGAAATGGTAACGGCATACTTGTCAGGGTTAAAGCGAGAGATCGGGATAGGCTCGTACGCCTCTCCTTTGGCCATAAGGAACTCGAAGAACGCATCGTAGTCGAGGTTTGTAGCGGCTAAGGGACCACCCGGGAGAGCGGCCGAGATGCCCACCTAGAGTCAAGAGGGTGAGACGACGAGCGAGGCGAGAGTGACATGTAGCTCACAATAGCGATAGACATTGGTAGAGATGTGACCCGCGGAAAAAGAGCGTTTCAGACGAGCCCTGTACCTTGTTGTCGCTCAACATATGTGCTACTTTATATGCACAACATGGACCGGAAGGTGCGCCGTGAGGACCCCTGGAACTCACTCCACCAGGAGGCGCAATAGAGCGGTGCGTCCAACAAGAAGATGATGCTGGAAATGATATGGAGACAGTCGATACCCGTCGACGAGCTTCTAAGTTCAGCGGAACCTGGGTTGACGATAGACACATCAGTACTCCTGCTCCGGAATGACAAGGTGACGGTCAGTATACCACTCACCGTCACCATTCGGACAGGCTGTGAGCATCGCGGCTCTTTTACGCGCTTAGAGGAATATCTCCATGTGTCCTGGTGTCCACACTTGACCGTTGGAGTAAGTCGACATCAGCTTTTGTGGGTGGTACTTCTGACGGCCAGGCGTTGCTTTTTCCATGTCGTGGGAGATAGCAAGTTGAAACCAAGCGGCGTAGGCGTCTATCCTACGGCACGCAGTAGCCGGATCCCATCAAGCGCTCAATTATCCCGGTGACGCTATCGGCGGCCTTCTCTTGATCATCCTCCTCCACCGGATCCCTTTCAGCAAGCCAACGCCATCTATGACCGGGGACAGCTATCGTTTGCCGTGCTTGAGGCCACTCGGGCGTTAACTTCAAGGCGAGCCAGCACTACGGCGATTCGCGACTATCGCCGATCTGATAGTACGCTCCCCGATTCGACGAGACGGTGCTGCTGCCAGCTAATGACCACTCGCAGCTCTTTCAGGGCGCCGCCGTGAGCCCGCGGCAGCTCCGTGTGGGATCGGACGTTCCGGAGGTCACGCTGCAAAGGAAGCATTGTATGTGCTTCTCATATACAACGTGTTCTTCCGATGGCGGGGAAGGGGTATGTGAGTTCTGTTACTTCGCCATAGTGTGTCAAATTGGAATGACCACATCGGGATGCCGTCGTGTTTACTCTGGAAGACTGTAGCCGGCTCAAGCCTAGGCTACCTGCTACTCCCCGAGGACTGATCTAACCAAACGGCTGTGTAACTTCGCTCAAACTTCTCCTGAAAGAGCTTGGGATTGGTCCGTAGCAGTTCATACGCGCGTTGCCTTTCTTCAAAAGTCGCTTGTACATTTGACGTATGATATTTATGAGCCAGCTCTGGTCCGGATTCTATCTCCTGCACATTGACTCATAACTGTACAGGAACAACCATTCCTGACAGATTGATACAAGCTCTTCATCGCTTCTCACTTTTCATCTGCGGTGATTAGATGTTTTACGACATCCGAGATGCATGGGCACTTCGGTAAGTCATATCTACCACAACACCTACTCTGGAGCTGATGGATGGCCTTTCGCTATCTTGGTAGGCTGCGGGAATGTAAATTGCCCTTCTCACTCGGCCCGATCGTTTGGTCTAGGGTCTGATTGTATTCTCGCCATCATTGGCATGACTGCCGTAAGAAATCCACTCTTATTGCCACTGAAGTTAACGAGAATGTCGCCATGCTGTAATGATCATCTTAGCACTGCGACGTCCGTTCCTGACGTCGTCGACTGAGGGGCGAGCTCAGTCATCTGACGTGGTTCAGAGAACCTTCAAGACGCTCACGAATCACGTCTTTGGTGTAAGGGTGGACCTACGTTCCCCGTGTACACAGCGTCCGGGTACGTCTTTATCCTGACGTCGTGGCGTGCGCGACGTTTTCTCAGACGCCATCTTTTCTGCAACGCCAGGCTATGGTCCTCACAAGTATACTCAGGCAGCTGCACATTGCGCACATGCAGGGAGTATTAACAGAATGATATTCAACTATGAGAGCTTTCTTAGAGGGCTGGCAGTACGATGTCGAACGACAGCAACACGGGGCACTGGCAAAGTTTACGACTTCTTTCATGAACGTTGGCTCACAAATCGGTGAATGCCCGCATTGAGGTGCTTGTTGCCCTTTGTTCGCAGATGAGCTCACAAGGTCTCTCGCAGGGAATGTGTGCACTAACCCTGCCCATGTGGCCAGAAGATGTCAGGGAATCCTGCGCCTGCTCTCGAAGCATATCTGGGACAGAATTGTCAAAGAGCAGCGTGGTGGCGGCCCTTCGATACTTCAGCAAGTACACGCTCTCCAGCAAGAGTCGGGGCAGGTCGTTCATGCTCGTCGACTTCCCACATAGTATATCAGCGTAAGGGGAGTATCTATATCGCATCTGTTGCAGCACTGCGTCAGAAAGACGACTGAAGATATCTGACTCCGTCCGGATGCGTTTTGAGGATTTGACCCTATACAAGAAAGGAGACATTGGCACTCTTCTGGGTCGCGGCGGCGGTAGAACGTCCTTAAGCGACGCAGCTATTGGTAAGTCACTATAAAACCATTGCTCACGTCGCAGAGCATAATGTTCATAGAATGCAGGTTAGACATATGAACCCGTGCCATACCCAAGCTTGGTCGGCTTACTCCACCACTCGCCGCACTCCACGGCACATCGAAGGAGTAGGTCACGCCGCGCATTGCATCCTTCTCAGGCTCCTGTTCATCAGCCGGCGGACTACGCGCCGCGGCCGTACAGTGGATCTTCTGCCACCCGCGGGGAAGAGACGATCGTTCTAATTCCGTCCGCGGTGATCGGGCCGCCATCAGCAGCGCTGACGCTCTCAGAAGCCTGGGCGGTCGTAGAACTTTGGGTCCTCGGCGGGTCGCCGCCTTTCGCCTGTTTGAGGGACAGACCTCCTCGCTTCCAAGCATCATGTTTGACGGAGTTCCAAGGTCTCGGAGGTCTCGGTATGTCGCGGAACTTCCCCCTATATGTCGTCCTGCCGGAGTAACATCGCAGTCTGCTACTATTATCGACATACGGATTAAGTTTAGAAGCCGTACAGGTCCAATTCTCAACAGAGTCGCCGAGAGGAAAGAAGATGGCTTTTTCGGCATAGAAGCAGACAATTATGAGTTTCTACTTGGGGACGAGATTCCCATCGAGAATCCCGCACTCACAGAGTTCTCTAGGCCGACGTTCGCATCGTGCTGTGCCCAAGACGGCGTACCTGAAGTCATCTCTTCTAACAGTGGTCCCCGCTGATTCCGCTTGAGGAGCAGGGCCGCTCAGGACAGGGATGCTGTGGGCCTTCCCCAGGTTCTGATTTCTATCGAGGCTTTCGCTTCCAGGTGGGGTTCCCGGGGGAACAGTATGATCTCAAAAACAAAACATTGAGGACATAGACAATGGCGCTCAGTTTCCGCTGTTCCGAGATTACGGCTCCCTGAATTTCTATTAAGTTTGTACCCTCTAATGCTGCGCATCTTGCGCTCATTTGTGGTCGTGTTCCAGGCGGGCGTCTCGATGGCAAAACGGCGCTCTAGAAGCATCACACCGCCTTGAAGCAGCAGGAGCGGCGGCGCTCGGGCGTATTAGACAGCCACGCGCCTTGTAGGCTTCTTTGGCGTTTACACGGCAAATATCATGCCATGGACATGCGGGCCCCAAGTTGCGAGTCTTCTGTGGCGGAGACGTTCTTGGGGGCGTGGCGTTCGGGCACGCACGCCGTCCGCGCCCCGAGGGGGGAACGAAGTTGACGGGGGCGTCTGTACCCGAGTGGGCCGGGACAGAGAAGACGACACTGCTTCCGCTTCGAGGAGCGACGCTCGCGGGAACAGAACTGTAGCAGTCACACGTCCGATGTCGGGGTCATCGAACCGGTGGCACTTGAACGAGACCGCAAGCAGAGAAGCGTCGAGGATGGATTCTCAATGCTCGTCGAGGACTGCAACCTTCCTCTTCTAACACAAATCACTGCAGCCGTGGTCCAAGCGAGCCTTTGTATTCTTTGTATTCTCTCATTGATTACGGGGTGATCCCCACTATGATTGCCACTGATGGATAACATCACCACTTAAACTAGTTGCATCAGCAATCAAGTGTCGCCACTGAGCTGCGTCCCGTTTGAATGTCGGAGCACCAGTGCGTGCCGTCGTCAACCTAAACCTTGCCCGTTGCGCCCAAGACATATATATCCACTGGGGCGCCTTAACTTGCCCGCCGGAAAAGACGTCTCACACAGAGCACCCACAGACTCGACGCCATGGCTTCCCAAGGACCGCCCGCACTCACGGCCCCCACGCTCCCTCCTAATATCGGGCTCCTGTGCGTGGATTCCCGATCTCCGTTGCTTCCCACTGACAATCCGACTTCTATCTCAGCGCTGGCCCCCAGGTGAGAGACTCTTTCCATTTCAATGTTCGTTGAACGGTACTGATATAAAGTGTTGCGACTCCCTAGTTATTAAGTTTCTTCTTCGGATGGTTTTTGCAGGGCATTCTCACAGTTCAAACATGTTCGTCGCTCCTCTGTTTGATGCCTATCATGCTATCTGACCTACTCCCGTGTAGATCTTTACCACCTTTACTTCCCAAAGGATCGTACCTGGCTCAAATGCCTCGTATATTTCGTCTTTGTCTGGGAGTGGGTTCAAATGGGGCTCATCACGCAAATGGCATTCGACATCGATGTATACCACTTCGGCGACATCACTACTCTCACATCGTACAACACGTCCTGGTTTAGCGTTCCTGTCATGTCCGGCGTTGTGTCAGGTGTCGTTCAGTTCTACTTCGCTTGGAGAATCTGGGTGCTCGGCCGCTCCATCCCTCTCGCTGCGATCATTGCTTTTGTGAGTACCTGTCTACCGCGAATTTGACGGGTTGACTAACCAGAGCATCGTTCGTGGTCTAGCTATCGCTTGCGCAGTCTGGTCTGAGCATTGCCGGGGGCATCGCGGTAAGCGTTGCGAATACCGTGGAGGTGTAATATCCTGACGTTCCTTCGGTCAAGATTAAAGCCACGAACCCTAACGCGGTGGAGGACTCTCTGAACCGTCCCCTCGTCGAGGTGAGCTCCACATCTGGTTGTCGATCATAGTTGTTACTGAGTATCTCCACGTGTAGTCAGGGTTAATCATTGCCACTGTCGTCGACATAGTCATTGCAGCTTCTATGACTTGGCTTGTGGGTATATTGTACCATTGGTCGAGTATCAGTTTATTGACTGCCATACTGCAGCTCCTCAGATCGAAGTCAGGTATCAAACGCTCTGATGATATTGTGAACCGACTGGTCAGGTTGTGCTTGGAGACCGGTGCGATGACGGGTGAGTCGTTTTTAAGCTGCGCGCGCGAAGGCTTGCGCTGAAGTTACGCCTGACAGCTGTCGTCGCGCTCATGTACGCCGTGATCTTCATGACTGACTCCGTAAGTCTACTATCCTTCTGGCTTCATGTACAACGCTGAGGGAACGCGCGATTATTTAGAAAGATCTCCTGTTCGAGACCCCGTGAGTTCTTCATCCACTGTGCCCACTAGTTCGAACGCATCTGACAATGTTGTGCAGATCTGTGGTTTTACCGAAGCTGTACTCCAACACACTGCTCGTCAGTCTCAACAACCGCGCCTTCGTCAAGCCAGGCGGCCCCGACGTCAGCGTGCATTCGATGGCGTCTGGTGCTACTTCGGTCAATACCTACCCACCGCGCCAGCACGAGGTGCGGATTGGGATCGTGGAGGAGAGGCTCGTGTCACGGGATTTGGAGACGTCCAAGCCCACACTCGAGCTTACGCCGATGGGAAGTTACCACTCTGGTAAAGGTTCTCATGCCGGGCACTCGAATGTGTGATGTCATGTATTTCTTGAATGAAGGGTACCTCCTTCGAGACAGTAGTGACGCTCTGAGATGTATTGAGGTGCGGTGAATGCTATTCGCGTCGATGGACGGCGACAGACTCACGGGACGACAAACGCACAGCACTCAGTCACTTGAGTAATTGCAACAGAACGCGCTAGATGCACGTTCGCTTCACCTTGTACGGCACGTCTTCTGCGGTCAGTGATGGCAAGCAAGGGCAATGCTTGAACGCGTGCGAGTGTGGTACCTAAGTGTCATCCGCGATCTCGCGCGTCACGGAGACGGCGATTGCGGCGTGTCCGCGATTGCGGTTGCTCCAGCCTCGCGACGAGTCTCGTTAGCGGAATGTGTCAGCATATGGATCGTAGGGCTCCGAGAGATGCGTGGGGAGGACGCGAGGCGTGGCAACTTGTCGTGTAGATTTGGGGACCGTTGGACCGCAGATACTAGTGCGATCGCGCTGGGTACCCGAGATTTCCCTCTGCAAGGTGCAAGGTGCGCTAGCCACGCCAATCACCCGGAGATATCACGGAATGGCGTCGTGTTGTTAGTGGACGCGCTGGAGAAGAAGACGTGAGTGCGGACGTCCGCATGACCGTAACGATCATGCCTTCTCGTACACCATGATACACTCCCACAAAAACCTGCGTTCAATAAGACATGTATGCCGTCGCAAGCGACATATCGCGCGGTCGGGTTGCGGGTGGAGCTGTTCGTTGGCACAGAAGAATGGTTCTAAGCGGCAGACTGGCTTACGATGTATCAACCAGTTCTGCTTCATCCTGGATACGCTCAATCGTACCCGCCGTATGTTGGAGCGCCTTGAAAGAGACCCTGAATCATAGCGGGTATGCGGTCGAAGTAGTATACATACGACGCACTCACCAGAAAATATCATAGGAGTGGAACAAGCGTAGCGCTTTCCTAATTCGTGTTAACCTTCCCATCCCACTTCATATTTTTGGCCTTTAGGGCCGGTCTATTCGTATCTTTAGATGGTAACTGCAGACAGCTCCGCCGTATGACTCCTGGACTGCCCCATTTCGGTGAATGGCGCAGAGGTATCCGTTACGAGACTTCACGCATCGTATCCAACCAGAATGACATGGCGTTGAACAACCACGTATCACCCACAACAGATGAACGCGAGCAATCTCCTGGTTTGTAACGACAATTCTTGATGTAATACCGGGTGAAAGGTTGCGGCTCTTTCCTATATTGCACTGACTAAGGCTTTCATAGACGGCCGCAGATGACCGGCGGCTTCAAGGCGTGGAACTGCATCCTGATAATTTCAACTGTGGCTATTTCCAGGTTTGACACTGGAGCCAAAGAATGTCAGAAATAACATGTACAGAACCAGGAACCACGTCAATCTTGCTCTGAACCTGACATGGTTGAACGGCGCATCTAGTACTCACCAAGTGCTCACCCCACCTTCAAGGCTTCAGTGGTTGACGACCGAGAGGGCGATGAGCCCCAATATGTGGATGCCGCCGGTGATGTACTGTAGATGCCAACATCTTCTTGACCTTCGTAATGTGGCGCCAGAAGACGAAGTCGCGACGCCCTTGAATGACCGCGGTTGAGGAAGACGACCAGCGTCACTTACTGCTGCTATTTTCCATCAATTTCACGGCAAAGTCCGTGATGCCATGCAAGATCACGTGTTTCAACATCCGTCTTGGCGGCAGCCTGAGTTCGCAGTGTTCGCCGCGCGGCGATGTCGTTTCCGTAAGTTGATCAGAGTGATTCTCGTATGGCTCGCCGCACATCCTGAAGTTTTGCAGATGCTGCTCTACCGCCTCCAAATCGCCACGCCAGAGACACCGGAACAAGTTCGGAAATGCCACCATCTGCTGCTGGCTCAGGTTTTCGATTCTTCTCCGAATGCCACCGTCTCATCATCCCCGGCGACATTCTGTTGCGACGACTCCAAGACACGCATGCTCCTGTCGGTCACCTTATGCTCACTTGTCTCGTAGCCAGCGTATCTTCTGCGTCTTTGAAGCTCATCGGCTTCCTTTATGGGTTCTGACTCGGACAAAGTACCCATGGCAGGACCTCTGGGACCGCTGGCTTCTCACTGCCTCCTCTTTTGTCATATGCCGCTTCATCCGATCCCAACGGCATGACTCTATACTACCGCCGGCAGAAGCGTCTGCTACTATCTTACCCCCTGAGGAGCTCCTGCATCTATCATGGAAGCAACAAACAGATATACCGATCACATATTCCCCGAGTCCATCGGCTTGCCGTCAGACCAAGTCAGCGGCGAGCAGTTAATCTACTTTGGTGTGACCAGCGTTCTCTCTAGCTCTTTCACTCTCGAAGTCCCTTGAAACACTACCGCAAGTGAGTCGCCGTTCTGTACAGACTCCATAGAGTCCTCAAACGTTTGTCCCCTCTCGTCATTGTGGCGTCGACACTCTAGATTGTACCAGAATGGCGGCCATAGTCGATGCCTCGATGCACTCCGCGACGATAACGCAATCCGCGGAAGACCTCGTCGCCTTCGCTAGCAAGTATATCACTGAACTTCCTCCTCGCCCCGTATCCCTACGACCACGACCTTCCGGGAAGGATGTCATTCTCGTCACCGGGACGACCGGGAATTTCGGCTGCGACCTGCTTGAGGGACTTCTCAGCGATGACAACGTTAGACTCGTCTACGCCCTCAATCGTGGAGGATCCCAGGCACTGGAGAGGCAGAAGGCCGCGTTTCGCGCACGCGAGCTCGAGGTGGAGCTGTTGTCCTCCCCGAAGTTCAGGCTAGTAGAGGGAAACCTGTCACTTCCTGGGTTCGGACTTGGGGAGGATGTACTCGAGGAAGTAAGTAATATCCGTCTTGTCAGTTCCCCCTGTTAATGGCCCCCAGTAGATGCGGAACAACGTTACCCATATCATACACAACGGTACGCGCCTCCACTCCTTATTGCTCCTCGCAGGATTCGCTGACCACACGGTCAGCCTGGCAAGTCAGCTTCAATATACCCATCACATCTTTCGACGTCTACCTTAGATCCTTGCGCTATCTCGTGGAGTTGGCCCTCAGCTGCCCATACGATGTGCCTCCCAAGATTCAATATATTAGCTCCATTACTGTCTTTCAGAGTGAGTCCTTCGCTCTTGAGCGCTGGTTCCTCTCATTTGACTGAGACGCTACTAGGCTGCACCGTTGCCCCGCCCGTGCCCGAGGAGCCTATCAATCCTGAGTCCGCGCTCGGCTGTGGCTACGGCGAGTCCAAGTGGGTCGGGGAGCAGATGCTTTTCGACGTAGCCGCGCGGACGAACGTTCCTATTCAGATCGTGCGCCTCGCCCAGATCTGCGGAGACCGGAACGGATACTGGAATGACGCGGAGTGGTTCCCAGCAATGGTCAAGTCTGCGTCTCTCACCCGATGCCTTCCCGATATCGACGGTGTGCGTTGCCTCAACGATGTGTCTTGCTATGTTATATCAATTCTTACTGATTGAATCTGCAGGAAGCGGCATTTGTTCCAAACTACGCTGCTGCCCATGCCCTCTTGGAAATGCGCACGTCCACGGAGCAGATACTCCACCTCACGCACCCGCGCTCCATCCGCTTGCGCACCCTCATAGTGACTACGGCGCACGAACTTGACATGCCTCTAGTCCCGTATAACACGTGGCTCCAGGCCCTCTCCAAGAGTGCCGCCGCTATCTCCGCAGGTCGGTCCCGCCTATTCTCGACGCCTACTCTCACCCACACGTTCACATTCCGCGTTCGATGGTAATAGGAAGTTCTAAAGAGGAATACATGCAAGCCATCCGTGCGAACCCGTGCTTGATCCTCCTCGGGTTCTTTTGCACACGCAAAATTACGCGCAGGAACGAGATGATGCACTTCATTGCGCTCAAGACGGACAAGGCCTGTGCTGCGTCTCCGACGCTGGCGCACCTTCCCGAGCTGGGAGAAGGGATCGCGATACAGTGGCTTTCGGCATGGCGTGTAGCTGGGTTCATTGACGACTAGAGCTGCCATCATCATCACTGTATAGTCTCATTTCATCGTTGGTGTAGAACGTTGTACGGCGCACGTATTCTATGTACGTATTGTATGCCAATCTAGATGGAAATTGCGTTAGTCGCGACCATACAAAATCAGTAGGACGAATCGTATCGCAGGTTGACCTTTGAAGTTGTTACAGTTGCACGCTACACATGTAAGTATTACGGGATCTTGGGGAATAGATGTCCATAGTTCAGGCACTGCTCACATTCAAGGGTCCACAACGTTCACGCTCGGAAGACTCGACAAGTTCGAGGGGACTCTCGGAGCAGAGGTTCCGAGACACGACAGACCCCATGCCGAGAGCCAATACATCTTCTTAGGAGAGTACGCTCCAGGCCCCTTGTCAGAAGATGAAGACCAATGCAACGCGGTAGTACCAGGGCGTCCTCTTGGCGTGTGGCACTGGCAGTGTCTGGGGGAGGGACGCATCTATGTTCGGCTTCGTGAATATACTTAGCCAGGGCTCTGGCGCTGCTCAAAAAGAAGACTCAACTTACGCACACCCGCGCCGGCGCTGTTCAGAATGCCCAGGTGGCCGAATCAGAACGCCCGGAAACTGTAGAGATGTCGCGTTCGCTCTCAGTCCGATCAGTCTCGGTGATCCCGGTCACGTGTCCTCCCACTTAGGCGACTGCCACTGGGGTCGTGTCCCGGATGGCTGGGCCGGCTGTGTTTCTTCGAACCACTATGGACGCCAACGTCAACGCTGGTGCGGCATGATTGTACCTTGTCAACCATACACCGCAGGACTCCGCCTCCCTGTCTTGGCCTGTCAGTAAGTCAAATGGAACGATACTGAGTATCACGGACCGTACATCCCCGGGCTAACTCAAGAATACTTGTTTGTTGGGCACAACGCAGGACAATTTCCGAAACTATACCCGTCCGTCGGCGGTGATTTGGGATGCTTCTGGGTGAAGCATTCCCGGCATAGAGCTATCATAGGCTCGCTTTAGCGGTCATGGCGCTCATCTGGTTCGTCGTGTACGCGTGTACCCCTGAAGCTTGCTCTAGCACGCTTCGTTGTTCCGCATCCTGATATCGCTGAGTGCGACCGAAGCTCGCTTGTCTCGGCCTCCTCTCAGCCGATGATTCAAACGCTCAACCATCACTAGGCATGAGCACGGAGGGAATCTTCATGTGGGAGTTGTCAAGCTCAACGCGGAGTAAAGTTAACATTTCGCGAGACTACCCCTGTGAGAGTCTCAGGGGGCTGCATGTAAGCTTTACGACTATTCTCACACTCCGTTGGGTTCGCGATGCGGCATGCCGACTGCTTCTCCCAAATACAATCGCACACACCATAAGACATCCACACCCATCCCTCCTTGCCACTCAGGTCTCCTCCTCTGCCTATCCCCCTACCAATCTACGCGCGCACCATGGCTCCAGTGCAGAACAAGTCTGTTGTCCTCAAGGAGTGGCCAGGGCTAGGCAAGCGCGCATATCTTGCCCTGTTCCATGGCGTTCCGGACTCACGCATGCGCTCTCGTGCGCAGGCTATCCTATCCCGGGGAAGACATTGGTGGTGGAAACCGAGACCATGGACCTTGACACAGTCCCTCTCAACGGGGGTTATCTCCTGAAGATGCTTGTATTCTCTGTAGATCCCTTCATGCGGCGGCGCCTGAACCCCAATGTCGCGGATTTCGTCATTGTAAGCGCTATTCCTGCGGGCCAGAGAGCGTTTATCTTACTCACCAGTCTATAGCACTCGTTCACTATTGGAAAGCCGTACGTGCGCTCAATTCTCGTCTTCCACGCCTCGCTGATTCTCTTTGCAGAGTGGATAACTTTGGTGTAGGAGTCGTCTTGCGCTCGGAAAACCCAAATTACAAGGTGGGAGACCACGTCATCAGTCTCTTCCGTGAGTATCTCTGTCGTATTGTGTAGCTGTTTTCTCACAAGGAACGACATCAGCCTTCCAGGAGTACATCGTGTCACATGATACGACGTGGGCAACTGTCGTCGAGAACAAAGAGAAGCTACCGTGGCAGTGGTTCGTTGGAATCCTTGGCCTTGCTGGTATGTCTCTCGTTGAATTTACTCCATCGAACGACGTTCATAAGATGTTACTAGGCCAGAGTGCATACTTCGCTTGGGAAGAATACGCCAAGCCAAAGAAGGTAGCTTGTCGTACCAATCCTACCCGCATAATACCTTAACATAACTTCTCTTCTTAGGGAGAGATCGCGTTCATTACGGCAGCTGCAGGTACGTGATCCCCCCTCGAAGCTTCCTCAATGTCCCGTTTCACTGAGTCGTCCATATCACAGGTGCTGTTGGCGCGTACGTGACCTTCGGTTAGATAGTGGTAGGATATCTGCTCATTATCTTATGTTTTAGTGTCGCCGTCCAGATCGCCAAGGCTGCGGGGTGCAAGGTCATTGCGAGCGCGGGGTCCGACGAGAAGGTCGAGTATGTGAAGTCTCTTGGTGCGGACGTCGTCTTCAACTACAAGACGACGAGCACCAGGGAGGTCCTTAAGAAGGAGGGGCCCATTGACATGTAAGCGTTTGCGTTCAAACGGTGATCTGTGCATTCTGCCTAACACAAGGACATAGTTTCTTCGACAACGTAGGCGGAGAGGTCCTTGAGGCTACGCTCGACAATGCCGCGCTCCAGGCACGCTTTATCGTAAGTTTCCCTCACATGCTTTATATGTGGCTGTTAATTGGGCATTGCTCACACGCGCTCGGCATCTAGATTTGCGGGAGTATCTCGAACTACAACACCAGCGAGCCATACGGTGTCAAGAACTTGCAGCTCCTCGTCTGGCGCGAGGTGCACATGTACGGCTTCATCAAGACGCGTCTCGACGCGAAGTACACCGAGCAATTCTTCCGCGACTTTCCCGCGCGCGTTGCGAGCGGGGAGATTAAGAATAAGGAGTACGTCGTGCACGGACTGGAGAACTCAGCGCAGGCTCTCGTGGACGTGTTGCAGGGGAAGAACTTCGGGAAATGTGTCGTCATTGTGGCGGATGAGTGAAAGCGTGATTGCCACTGTAGCTACTTTGTTGTACTTTAGTTCGACGCAATTCGGGAACCGCAGTGTTGCTAAGTCTGTACCCTACGTGTGCTATTGAACCGAAATCCGTTCTCTCGGTTCTTTGCAAGTCATGGAGACAGGCCACGCAGCTGAAGATGCGTTTCTCCGCGTTCCGCAGAGCTTAGGTGAGCATGAAGTGGCATGGCTGAGTCTGTTGGCCAAGGTGATGGTGGCGGTTCTACCGGCAGCACTTAGCACCCATACCATTCTGGATCGCGCAGTAGTTCATGAGGTAAGTGTCAGGAATAACTTTTACGCGGAGTAACTTTGCAAGCCCTGCAATGGGCGGCTGGATCGTACACGAGCAGAAGGGTTCTGGATGAAGAGGCAATTAGAATGTGAGCCGGAAAGCATACCCGTTTCCGGGGCGTCCGGAAATGGCTCTGGGCCGGGAATGATTACTAAGCAGAACGGGTCTAGCCTTTGAGCTCGGTCAGCCGCCCACGGCGCCTATTGTAACTCCTGTGATTGACGATCCGGGTTTTGCTAACTTTGTCTACGCATCCATCTGTCCCGCGTTCTCCGGTACGTCTAGCTCGTACGGCATGTTCTATCATACAGCAGGGTCTGTATGGGTCCCGACTGTGCTATCTCCTCCCATGAAGCGCACATCTGCCTCCTGTCAACTCTTTTTGGCAGACGCTAACGAGAATAGCGCGCGAATCCATCGACGCGCAGAAGACCCGCGCGCGTAGACACCGCAGTAGACACCGCCAGGATGAACGATAAACAAGGAACATGTGTCAGGGGTCTCTATGGTGTAATAGAGAAGGACAAATCTCCTATATTACTGCTTGGCCGTAGTTTCCCCTGCCCACCACAGTAGCATGGCTTCTTCGACCCCAGACCGATCTTCCTCGATAGCTGTGGTGCGTGCTCGCTCACATTTCTATGCTCACAATGAGGAGGCTGATCTATATGCGCAGGTCGGCATCGCTGCCCATCTTCCCAGCGGCGAGCTCAGCAATATTAACCTAGACTATGACACTTTTTTCGACTTCCTTCTCAACAAGGGCGAGGCTTACGAGCCTATTCCCTCGACCCGTTTCAACATTCAGGCGTCCGTATACATTTACCCTCGCTTGACTGCCAAAACCCACTCTGAAACACTCCAATTTTACACAGGCTACATGGGCCAGCCATCGGTCAGGTCCTCACAGACACCGGTGCTTTCCTGAAGGATATCGATTTATTCGACCACCTCGAATTCGGAATTACAGTCAAGGATGCCCGTCTGATGCCGCTCAGTGTCAGGAAGCTCATCGAGACCACATTCCTCTCACTTTGCGACTCAGGTATCGAGTATAGGGGCAAAAACGTCGGCTGCTACATGTCCGGAGTAGCTTTCGATACGTTCTCCGTATCAGGCCACGTAAGCTCTGCGACGTTCGGACACGACACGGTTTGATTGAACGCTCATGTACCGGCTATGACAGGACGACTCCGAGGCGATAGGATCGTTTTATAATGTCCCTTCAATGCTCGCCAATCGCATATCCTATCACCTGGACCTCCGCGGCCCAAGCATTCCCGTTGACACGGCGTGTAGCTCTAGCCTATACGCGACTCATCTGGCCGTTCAGGCGCTCCGCAATGGTGATTGCGACGCAGCCGTGGTAGGAGGGTGTCAAATCAACCACAGGTAATGCCACATAGGCCGCCACAATGGATCGGAAACGTTGCTAAGGAATGATTTTTGCCCAGGTTCTCGGAGTGGCTTTACTACTCCCGAGGTGGGATTCTGTCTGCAGACGGAAAATGCAAACCATTTGATATTTCTGCGGACGGGTAATATTGTATCATATGAAACACGCGACTCCGGCTCACTCTCTACATGCAGGTTTGGTAGGGGCGAAGGCGTTGTTGTTATTACTCTCAAGGCACTCGAGGCCGCCCTTCGTGATCACGACCACATATATGCAATGGTATGTCTGGGGCACGCCGTGATCGATGGCTTTGTCTCACCTTTAGGTAAACAGATCCTCGGTACTGGCGTGAATTCATCAGGATCACTAGTTCCTGCAAACGCCCCCTCCGCGGAGGCACAGCGCGAAGCGATGCAGCGAGCGTTTTCCATGGCGAGGCGCTCTCCGCGAGAGGTGGATTATATTGAGCTTCATGCGACGGGTACGAGAGGATAATCGTTTCCTTTTCGGGCAACATTGAACGGTGACTTTCTTGCTCAGGAACGGCCCAAGGTGATCCGACCGAAGCAAACTGGGTCGGGGCTGAGTTCCAACGCGAAGACGAGTTGTTAGTTGGGAGCGTCAAGGGAAATGTCGGGTAAGTGGCCAAATGAAGTACGCGCCCAGTGTTGCTTAGGCGCCTATTGGTTCAAAGACATCTCGAGATCGCCGCATTCCTCGCGTCGCTCTGCAAAGTTTGTGGCGCACTCGAATACGGCATCATCCCACCAAATGTTAACCTGTGCACGCCAAATCCCGCCATACGCTGGAAGAAGTACCAGCTTCGCGTTCCTCTGGAGTCCCAGCCCCTCCACTCCCGCTCTCCCTCTGGGCGTCCTCTGATCGCGATGTCAAGCTCGGGCATCGGGGGCGCAAACGGTCATGCGGTTGTGGAGAGCGCTCCTCCGCCTCTTAATCCCCCCATCTTCTGGGCTCCCGATGCGATCGTCCCGGCGTTGTTGGTCGCCGGAGGTCTTTCTCCGCGCGCAGCCTCTTCGATCGGTGACAGCCTACTGGACGACTTGAGCGCAGGCGCGAGCAACCACAAGGATGGTGCATTTCCTGCACTTGCGCGGACGCTTGGACGTCGCGCACGATCCATGACGTGGCGCTCGTTTGCGGTCTTCTCCCCGACGGACTGCGTGTCCGCGCCCAAGTTCAGCAAGCCCGAGTTCGTCCAGAAAACGCGCCCACCGATTGTGTTTGTGTTCTCCGGTCAGGGCACGCAGCATCTACACAGTAAGTTTCTTTGTTGAGGCTGTGAGATGCTTGAGTTCACTGACGTTCGTTCAGTGGGTCGTCAGCTGTTTGCGGCATGTCTGCCATTCCGCCAGAGCATCCTCGAGCTTGATGCGGTCTACACATCCATCGCTGGTTCATCGCTCATTGACTCCACTGGACTCTTCACAAACACCTCCGATGTCCACGGCAACGTCCTGGGTGACCCGTGGCCGGTCGCGATCACTCTCCCCGCGCTGACGATGCTCCAGCTCGCGCTCGTGGATGCACTGGCTGCAGTCGGTGTTACGCCGGATGTCGTGGTGGGGCATTCAGCGGGGGAGACGGCTGTCTTGGCCGCGTCGGGGTCTGGCTCCAAAAAGATGGCGCTCGAGCTCGCGATCGCACGCGGGCGCGGGCTCTCCGTCGCTGAGGACGCGAAGGGAACCATGGCCGCCGTATCCTGCTCTCCCAAGGAGGCGCGCGCGATTATCAGCGAGGTGCTTGCGGAACTCGGAGACGGCGTCCTTGAGATTGGCTGCTACAACTCTTCTACCGCAGTCACGCTCTCTGGCGACGAGACACATATCGACGCCGCCGTCGCGAAGGCTTCTGCGCGCAATGTCTTCGCGCGCAAGCTCAAGACGCGCGTTCCAGTTCACTCCGCGATTATGGAGAAATGTCGCGAAGACTACATCTCGCGAGTCGCGACTGTCTTTAACAGCCACTCCGTCGTCCTTCCATCTGTTGAGACCTGGTCCGCGACCACCGGCGCACAGCTCGCGCGTCCCTTCGATGCGCAGTACTACTGGGACGGCACCATCGGTCCTGTTCGCTTCCACGAGGCGGTTTCCGGACTCGTTGCAAGACATCGCGGTGCCACGTTCGTTGAGATCGGCCCTCATCCTGCCCTCGCGAGTTACCTCACCGATCGCGGCAGCGGCTCGTCGGTCACGTGCCCACTTCGCCGCCCTCGCGCGTCCGAGTCTGGGCTCGCGGGGATAGAGGTACACGCGTTCGTCAGCGCCCTGGGCAAGATCGCCGCCGTGGGCCACAACTGCGTCGACTTCGACGCGCTATATGGAGGCGCGAACGTCGTGGACGGGAAGCGGATCCGGACGAAGACCCCGCCGTATCCGTTCGCGCCGAAGTCGATCCCTTGGTTCGTTCAGACGCCTGAGATCGTGCGACAGAGGCAGACGAGGAACGGGCCGATGAACTTCCCGCAGCTCGCGGTCAACGCGCGCACTCACCCTGGACTTGCGGACCACGCGATTCAAGGAGAGCCTATCATGCCGGCTGCAGGATATGTTGAGATGGTACGCCAGGTCTTCATTTCGTGCGCCGTACGCAGCGCTGATCGAGTACCACATTGATTGAGTAGGCTCTGGAGTACGGGGCGAGCGAAGCGTACGATGTCGAATTCCACGGAATCCTCGCGTTGTCTGCAGAGAGGCCGACTCCGGTCCAAGTCAAGCTTGAGGGAAGGCGCTGGAGCGTGGCTAGCGCAACGTCCACAGATTATGCTGCTGTGTGGCCCATACAGGTGAGCAATGTGGTCATACTCGACGAGCCCCGGAACTCATCCCTGATGACGCGTAGTACAACCGCTTGCATGCTACTGGCTATCTTTCTCTCGACCCCATCCAAGATCGTTCGTACCCGCGTTTGGACCTTGATGCACTCCGCGGCCGGATGAAGGCACTGGATATGGAAGGCGAGTTTTCGTTTGAGACTACTGGATAGATTCTCATGCCTCATCAATAGTGTTCTACTCCGAGTTGACGTCAGGTTTCGCAAACTACGGGCCCATGTACCGTCGGATCAAAGCGTGCTACCTGACTACTGGCCCCAACGGCGCGGTGGAAGCGCTTGCAGAAATCCGTGGGCGAAGTGATGACATTCCAAAGTAAGGCAATTGTCTCTTCATCGTACCTAGCCTGTATCTGACGCGCCGAACTACTCCAGCTTTGCAGACTACCGTCTTCATCCTTGTATTTTCGATGCTGCCATCCAGCTTGCAGTTTATTCTGGCATCAACGGCAACTCTGATTCAAGCCTCTACCACCTCCCGTCCAAGATCGGCGCCGTCCGCCTGTGTCCGGGCTATAACGAGCGTCCTTTCCCAACTGTCGTCTTCTCGCACGCCGAGTTCGTCTCCTGGACTCCAGGTATGTATCTTCGCATTCTAATCATGATTCGACAATAACGGAGCTATACCAGACACGTTGGTGTACAACTTTACGATCGTGGACGAGGCTGGTCAGCCGCTCTTTGTGGTTGAAGATATGGAGTTCGCCCTTCACGGATACCGCTTGAAGCCTATGCAAAACAGGTTCGACATGACATACCACTCGACAGGCCTTTCCATCCCAAGATGCAGCTTACCTCTCCAAAACGGGCACTCTAATGGCCATGTCAACGGCCACGCAGCTCCTCAGCACCCGCGTCTTGTGATCCCGTACGTGCGCGGGGACGAGATGCAGATTCAGCAGCAGCTCGCAGCTCACGACACTCTCGAACCCTTCTCCTTCATCTTCGTCTCTTCCTCCGACACCGATAGCGACGCGGCACAAGGCTTCACGCGTGCCCTTCGCAGGGAGTATCCCGCTTGGACAGTTCGCCTCATGACTTTCGACCAGTCCTGGACGCCCAAAGAGCGCGAGAAGGCGGTCGAGACATTTGCAGCGTCAGACTCTGCGGAAGTAGAAGTGTACGTGGACGCGGACGGAGCTGTCTTCGCCCCGCGCGTCACGCTCGTCCCCGAGCACAGTGGCTCATCGTCCTTGGATGTCGACAAGCCATGGAAGGTTGATCACGGAAAGGTCACCCAGACGTCCCTCCCCTCGCTTTCGGGTAGCGACCACGTCCGCGTCCGTGTTGATGTTGTCGGACCACAACACGGCAAGTTGTGGACCTTCATCGGACGTGTCGACGGCGTTTCTCGTCCAGTCGTCGGTATCTCATCCGAACCTATTGCGAGTCACCTGGTCGCTCGCAAGGCGAGCGTCGCTGAAGTCGAACCCGGGACGTTCTCGGGAGACTCAGGGCCGGCTATCCTCGCCTTCGTCCTCGTCGCACTGACAATTGGTGTCTCATCGATGTCTTCCGCGGCACGCCTGCAAGGGACCAAGGTCGTGGTGGTGGATGAAGATACGACCCTTAGGGCAGAGATAGAGGCCGTCTGCACTGCGCTCGGGACGACCGTCATCGCGGTCTCCTCTCTGTCTGGCGCCGACCTGGAGTCGTGTTATAAGCACAAGCCGCACTTCATCCTTTCCGGCTCCCAAGACCCAGACACGATATCTGTTCTCCGTACGGTATTGGCGCCTCGCGGACGACTGCTCCTGTGGAATCACCCCGAGGAAGGGCTTGCGTCAATCGCTGCGCACGAGCCTTGGATCCTTGGTGACGCCATCCAGTCCGCCATAGCTCGTGTCAAGTCGCAGTCTGCTGCTTACTCCTCGCCCAAGTCGTTCATCGCCAGCCTTCTCCCTGGACCCCCGCAGCATCAGTACCATTTCGACCCTGAGAAGTCTTATCTTCTCGTGGGCGGTATCGGGAGTCTCGGACTTCATGTCGCCCTCTGGATGTATGAGGTGAGCTGCTCGCGTTACCTTTTCCCTTTTCGCTCCGTACGCTCATTTTGCGTTCACGACTTTCCAGAATGGTGCGCGACACATTGTCCTTACGTCTAGGACCGGCGAGGATAGCTTGACACGTCGCGGCGACTACATCGCCGAGCGCATAGTGCGCTATCTTCGCACTCGCCAGGATCTCAGCCTTCAACTCGTCGCCGTCGACGCAACCTCGCGCACGGCCATGAGCGCGCTCGTTACCAGCATGGATCGGCCTCTGGGCGGGTGCATGCTTCTCTCGGCCGTGATCGCAGACGGCATGTTCGCATCGCACACGCAGGAGAGCTTCGAGCGCGCGTTCCCTCCGAAGGTCGAAGCGTTCCGTACACTCGAAAGCGCGGTTGACCTCGCCAAGCTCGAGTTCGTGGTCGCGTTCTCTTCCGTATCTGGTGCTCTGGGCAACCCGGGGCAGACGAGCTATGCCGCGTACGTTGCGCTTAATTCATTGTACTGTTGCTGTCCCATCACTGATTTCTTTCTCGGTATATCAGGGCCAACACTGCCCTCGCCGGGCTCGCTGCGAAGCATAAGAACGCTTTCTCCATCATCTCTCCGCTCATCCTCGACAGCAGCGTGGTTACGCTTGGCGACGACGCTTACAGCAGGAGTCTGCGTCGGGTTAGTAAGTGGGGTATGACGGCACGAGGTGAGTAGCAGTGCCTACAACGCACGAGTGAGCCACTCACGATACGTTCTGGCAGAGCTATGCGACTGCATTGGGGACGGCCTCTCGCGACTTCGGGGCGGGGACGCATCACGCGTGGTGCAGTACATTCCCGACCTCGACTGGCGAGCTGTTCGAGACAGCCTAGGCCCCTCCAAGTTGTACGACCATTTGCTCCCTGACGACGCTTCGGCACAGAAACAAAACTCGGAGGATGCGGAGCAATCGATCTCGCAAATCGTGTGCACCGCGTTGGAGCTCAAGGAAGAAGACATATCCGAGGACGTTCCGCTGACCTCGTATGGGCTGGATTCGCTCTCAGCCGCGGCTCTTTCGTTTGTATTGAGGCCGCTGGTGGCGGTCTCCCAAGTGCAGCTTCTTGCTGACCTCTCTATTACTGACTTAAAGCGTATACGTTTCGAACAAATGGGGAAGATCACAGCGTAGTGACGTTCGAATGTCAGGGCATTGTAGGGACCACCATGGCAGCTTACCACTTGCACTCGGGAACAGCAGACGTGTACAAACCGCTGTGACCAGAACAGATCATGCTCTTGTAGACTTGGACAGCTTGTTTGTACTCGAATGGTGTGCAAACAAAATGTTTCGCCTGTGGGAATATTTAGACGCCAAGATTCGGTCAACGCCCTTTCCGCATCTGGAATGTCGTCCTGCCTTTCCCCCAACGCCTTTACGACCGTACCCATTAAGCTACGCTTCAAGTCTCTTCTTGTTCCCCCTCGTCCGACGCAAGTCGTGCTTCAATGTTTCTTTCTCCCTCTTGTGCTGTAGCGTAAACCCGCGCTTTACTAGTTGCGCGCTCTATTGCTCCGGGCCCCTGTTCTCTCCGTCAATGTCACCGCCACTGCCTTTATCTCACTCTCAAGCTCCTGCCTTCTGGACCCTTCAAATCGCCGTGAACGTCATTGACTCGCTAGTCTCTACTCTACCTCCAGCTATCATTTCGTACAATCTTGGAGTCCCAGGTTATCAGACTTCTCAGGTATGTACTGCACATCTGGCATCTCGCATTTGCCACATCCCACCGCACCACCGCTCCTTTCTATATTCTTTACTTGTTCTTTACGGCTATCTACACCCGTATCCTCTCAGTCACTATCCGCTCACTTGTGTGCGCTGTAACTGCTGGGGGAACAGAGGCGCTTATTGCTTTGTTGGAACTGCCTGCGACTCCGAGGCACGGGCGGGGATCGGCGTGCAACACTTTCCCCCTTTCCTTTCTTACCTTTCGTTTTGCCTGCTCGCTGACATGCATCCTCTCTAGGTTCGTGCTCGGTTATGCATTAGATCTTCGTACACAGGTCTCGCCTTGTCTCGTGTGAGAACGCTCTTCCCTCCGTTTCCTCTGTGCCACGTCACTACCTCGCGATCTCCTTCTCGGTACGCTCCTCGACTGTCCAGTCCATCTGTCTTGTGAACTACAACAGAGTCATTCGCATCCTCAATCCCTTCCTTCACGCTCGTCGTCTCCCCATTCAGGTATTGCCGTCTTGACCGTCGGGTATCACACCTTTCTGTTGGAGGCAGCTGGGGCTGTGGCTTTCATGTCGTCGTCTTCGTGTACGAGGTCCGTTCACCGCTCCCTGTACTTCTCACTCCCCTCGACTCTGGTAACTCCGAATGGAGCATGGCATGTCGTCTTCGTCCTGTCTCAGACTAGTGCTATAGTCTCAAACGTAGCACTGACTACGTTGTGGAGCGTGGGGTGTTTCGTGTGTTCATAATCATGCCCGAAGATCTCGTCTTTCAAGCACATCTACTCACCTCCGTGAATCCCTCCCGTCACCACCAGTGCGTTGTCGGCAACATACATCGGCTTTCTCAACGAACTGACGATCCTCTTGGGCATGCTGGCAAACAGCATGTTCGCGTCGTACATGCAAGAGAACTCGGAACGCGCGTCCTCTGTGGGGACCGCCGTCACGGCTCCGTGCGATTGAGCGCGTTGTCTTCTTCGAAACTACAGATGGCTTGATCGCGCTTTCTCCGTGAATGTGGAGCTGAAGAGTCCGGGGCAGACGAACGATGCTCGCTACGTACGCTTTGACGCGTTCTCGACATGGTACTAAGAGTCCCTCTTCTTGAATATGCCAGTGCAAGCCTCCCCGAAGGGGACTCAGAGCGTTTGTATCAAGGCTAAGAACAGAGGCAACCATGACTCCTAAATACCTCGCGCCCCCGCAGTCTATGGTTCTCGTCGAACAGCGTCACCGCTCATACGTAGATACAATACGATACATTGCAGCTTTCGCGATAGGTCGCCTAGTGCCTTCAAAGCAGGAGATAATGCCTCGGAGTTCCTCCGCTCAACGCTCTCATTCCTACGTTTTACAGCGATGCTAGAAACTTGACACTTTTTGAAAAAGCACTTCTTAGTTCCGGGGTTAACAGGCCGTGCTCCGCTTTGATGATGCTCGCCGCTGCAGGTTGATATTATTAGCGCTATGCATTATGCACACGGCACTGAGTGTGGCACGCTTACCTTGCTCTGCGATCCCGTAGGTAGTAGCTGCATGATTAAATGGGGTCATTACCCGCATCATGGATGAAAAGCATGAGTACGTACCTTGTGTGTGCACGGCGGTGATGAGTGGGAGGATAGAGAGGTCGACGACGCGGATGTTGCTGGTACCATACACCTGGCGTATCCCATTATCTCCTGCGTGCAGAGATATGCGCATGCAATACGCACCCGCAGGCTTGTGTCCACAACGCCGCCCTTCTCCTTGGGGAGCATGGAGCATGTACCGCACGAGTCTGCACAATATGAACGCGGACGTTAGCACAGACCTATGGCGGATGTGGCTCAATGGATGACGTACGCCAACTAGTCGAGAGGTTCGAGCGCACATGCTCTGAGGGGTAGGATATGTATCAGCCTACTCCGACAGGAGACGAGCGCGGTTGGGTAAATAACGTACCGCGCAGCTTCTCGTCGGTGTCGGCGCTCGGACCCGGTATAACCTCAGCCTCGCTGACGGCCTTCCAGGCATCCGTCGCAGTCGCCTTCCGTGCGAACTTCACGGCCTCCACGAGAAGCTCGAGATCGAACTTGTCCTGGAAGTAGTTTGGCACAATCTCCGGTTGGTCGTAAGGGTCGCTCGAGACGGCATGCTGGACGAATGTCGAGACTTGAGGTGAGGGATCTGATGGCGCTGCTAGAACGTCGAGTACGCACGATGGTTCCACGAGAGAAGGGATGTCCGATCGACGGCATAAGCCCGATGAAGGGCTTATTGGAACCTGAAACGATACAAGGGTCGTTAAACATAAGCGTTGGAGAAGCATAGGACAAACGTAACTAACCGTCAGGGCGTAAGTTGATTGGGAACACAACGATCTCAACGTCAGGCGAGTTCTTGTCCTTCAGCATCTCTAGCTGAATCTTCAGCTGCTCGATCTGCCCCTGAGAAAAATTAGAGGCTCGCTGGGAAAGCCTCTGTTCGAGCCCGGCGATGAGCTCGTCCGCTCGAGGCGAAAGCTCCTGGATGGGTATGAAGGTCACCGCCGAGCAAACGAGGTAGTTCTTGATGTGGGGTTCGTTGCTACCAAAGCAGCTGTTAATCGGGAACACGCCTTCAGTAGTCGAATAGAAAACTCACTAGAGTTCATTGAGCTGCTTCCGAATATGCGGGAGGTCCATGTTATCGCTGGTAACGATCCCCTGATCGTCGCGCATCACTGGACGACCAGTCAGTGGGGATATGTTGAAGTTGAAGAGGCGACTAACTGTAAACTAATGACGGCATAATGAGACGGTCTTGGAGGTTTGCCCCTACGGAAGGCAGATCGACTTGAACTGGTATGCCCAACCGGGCGAGAACCTGAGGGTCTCCAATACCGCTGAGCTCGAGAATGTGGGGAGACTTCACGGTACTGCCAACAGAAACGGGATTGTATAAATTGATCGGTATCGCCGAGGTAGAGATTCTCACCTAGCAGAGAGGATTACTTCTTTCCTTGCGTTGACGATGTATGTCTTTCCACCATGGTCGAACTCCACCCCGGTGGCCACAACGGTTGAGCTCCACTTCGTAGTCCGCACCTTCCGGACGAACGCTCCCGTGAGAACTGTCAAGTTCTTCCTGTGCATGTTGGGGAAGAGGTACGACTACGGAGATATCGATAACCATGTCGAACATGATAGGGCATGGTCTACTCACGCTTGCCGCTGTGGTACGTGTACCTGTCTTTGGATCTATGTTGTGGGCACACTTGTACGAGCCCGGTTGCTATAGTTGCGTTAGACCATCAATATGGCATAGATCTTGGCAAGAAAGCGATATGACTGACGTTACCGTCCACCTGCACCAATCGCCCTTCTGTGAGCACTTATCACTAGCGTAAGAGGGGTATTCGACACTCACTCCATCTTGGACGATCTTCACTCCGCATTCCCTCAGAGCCTAATACCAACGGGTTAGAACGTAGTACAAAGGACCATTGACTGCGAATATATACCTTTTGGAACGGCACTTCAGCCCTTGAACACATCCTGGTGAACGAGACCGAGACCGGTCCTATAACGGAGACAGTCAGATATGACGTCACTGTTATCCGCTCAACGGCGTACCCTCGCGTCCAAAATATCCGTCCTTCAAGGAGTCGGCATATTCGGGATCATTGCAGAGAGGCGTAGTGCAGAAGCTAAGGCGGAGTAAGAAGGGCGACTAGTTGAACATGGGATGACAGCTTTTACCCCTCGCTCTTCTTTGACGACTCAAGAAACTTGTCCCAGCTCCATCCTACGTTCCCTAACTTTTCTAAGGCTAGAACACAGGTACTAAGAGCACCATACAGCCACGTTTCTCATGCGACTTACCGTCGATCTCAGCTCTACCGGGTCGCGTCCAAAAGAGAAAATTGGTGCACGAGCTTCCGCCAAGCCCTTTGCCCCTGTACACCAGAACCCATGTCAAGCAAAGTCATGAAGGGCTTGTAGATACGTGACCGGAGATAGCACATACCGGGCCCAGTAGAAGCTCGACACCGGCTTTCCCTCGGGGGTCACGCCGGTGTCCAAGATCCCGTCCTGGGGTGTGGTACGAAAGATCCAATCATATTCCGGGTTCAGAATCTGCTTCGTCCATCCCATCGGATCCGCTGCCAACACATATATCAGGGCGGCATAGAAGGAAGAAGAGTGATGGTAGATGGACGAACCGACGAGCGGATCGTCTATATGAGCGTTCCCGGCTTCGAGGAGAGCGACGGTCACGTGGGGCGCTTCGCTCAGCCGAGCGGCAAGAACGCACCCCGCCACCTGGAACGTCGAGGTGAGCAGAAGCGAGCAGTGCGCAGAGGAATACACTTACGCCGCCCCCTGTAGTACGCAGCAAGAAGTCGATGAGTATCAATGCGCAGTATTAGTAGTAGGAAGTGTATCGGTGAGGCATACCTACGATGACGAAGTCGAAGGACTTATCTGCGACGTCGGCGATCGTGGCTAGCTTGCTCTCCATGGCGGAAACGAGTTGTGGCAAGAGGAGATGCACGATGCCTTATAGGGCGCACCTGGGGGTTTTTTGGGTGGCCGAGAGGGCGAGAGAAGGATCTCGGGTTGTCCAGAGGCGCGGATGTGCATCATGTACGAAGTGTTGTGGGCCTACACTGCACCGCGCCCACGTCCAACATTTGACTACGGTCAACACTGCATCAGCAGAAGGTGGGAAACAACCGCTCGATGGAACACGTCGACGCCGCCCTCGCCCTTCTAGATCCGTGGGAGTCGGGTCCGGGATATGAGGAAGGATCCCGAAACATAGGCCGGCCGCAGAAGGGGGATACCTGGGTGTGCCTGGTCCCTGCTCCTCTCCTGGACGTACACGGTATGACTTTTGGTGACCATCGGAGGTTCAGATGCAGATGTAACGCATGACTATCCTGATACCGCGCCTTGAATGCTTGACAGGCATTTGAAAGGGGCGTAAGAGGACCAGGTACCAACAACCGAGAACTAAAGTGACGTTCTCATTACCGGAAGAGCCGCCTATTCAACATGCTCCCGCGCCATTGACAATGGGAAAGACGCCAGCTCAGACGTCCTATATGACATGAGACGAGGCTCACATATAGGCAAAGCAAATGATGGGTAAAAGTAGTAATGATAACGAGACATGTCGGAATGCTGCACGCAAAGACTTGCTGTTTGCCCGTGAACGGGAACAGTATCACGCCAAGATAGGCCTCCACTACAGCGATCCTCAGAACTAGAGGAATAAATGGAATGGGCTGCGTCCTGTTCGCGAGATAGGAAATAGGTAGACGTTTATTGGTCTCCCGGGTTATGCCCGCAACGAGTGTCAACTTAACTCTGAGTGCAGCAACCGAGGCATATCCTCCTGCATCTAATGTGGTGCGTGAGGGCTTGGAAAATTCAACCATTGAAAATAGCCGTACGTACCTGCACATACGTGAAATTGAGAGCCAATTTAGTCCCAAACCGTTGACTGTGATCCCCAACGTAAACCGAAGAGAAGAGTCTAGGAGGGAGGGAAAGGAGCCCACCAAGAGTCGCTACGCGACGCCTGCCAGATTCACCGCCTTCGAACTCCCAAAGTTCCCCATCTCAACCGTATCCTAAAACGTCACGATCGAATATCGGTGAGAGCGCGCGGCGGCGCACAGGCGGGGAGACGAGCTCACCCTATCACGTCCGCGCGAACGGCCGTCTACCGTCGTGACGGTGACGCGCGAGATGTCGATTTCCAATGCCTGCTTTGAGTTAAACGGGTACTTTCAGCGAAAACTAGTCGGGATAGCAGGCCGGGGATGCCAGTGAGGAGAAGGGACTCGGAAGAGTACTCACGGGCCCGGTGAGCCTACCCCGGTGCGAGGATGACCACTGCGTTCCGTGGATTTCTGCAGAGCCTCGGATGTGCGCGCGGGCGTTCAGAGAGCCTAGGAGGGAGTTGGAGTATACTGCGAAGGTGTACAGCGAGCGAGGTGTGCGGTAGACGTCGTGAGTTTCGAGTCGCTCGTGGCAGCAGTATCTACATACGCTTTGCCTGAATCTCGATCATCCCCAGAAAGATGAGGCTTTGCTTCTCGAATGCGAACTGGATGCGATGGAATCGGGTCGTGACGGGGAGTTTCTTCGAGAAGAGGGAAACGTGCGTACGAGTATTACCGCCACGATGGAGACCAAGCTAACGTCTCGTCGTCAGCATGCCAGACTCTGGACGCACATGTCACTGGCGCGCGGGCCGCCAAACCATGGCAAAGTAGTACAAGACTAGTGACGTACCCCGTAATCGCGCCGACGTTAACGGTGTATAGGAGGATCTTGTTAACCATGGTCTGCGTGCTCCTATTGTAACCTCAGTTAGGATCTGTAACTGCACGTGAACGCGCCACGCACTCGAAATAGTCGGCGCCGCCGTGGTGGTACTTGAGGAAGTAGGAAAGCAGGAGCGCCATCATCAGGTCCGCGAACGCCGCGCATCCGAGGCCCCCTGCCAAAGTCACCTACATAGCGCGCGCGCGAGATAGAGACGAAGAAGAAGAAGCGCCTTGAGCGAAAACGGGGTGGATACGCGTTGCGGTGGGAGGGATGAACGTACGGTCGCTGCGGGAACTTTGAGGTCGAGCGTCTCCCAGTTATCGTACTTCCAGCACAAGGTGGCGGAACCTGAGGCGGAATAGGGCGTGAGCAGCGTTAAGTGGAACTGGGAAGAGGATGGGACAGCTCACCAAGCCCGAATGCTAAAGGGCATTTGGCCGTGAGTGGCGTTCGCGTCGGGCTAGAGCCGTGACTTGGACATACCCAATCTGCCTACTCCAACGGTTCCCTATGGTGAATACCAGTAAAGCGTAAGGACCGCGCTTGTCAGGAGAGAGAGAGGAACGAGGAGGCTAGCGTACCAGAAGGATCGTGTACGGGAGAGACTTGTTGCTCACTACGACGAGCACGTCAACTTAGGGGCTCTGAGGAACTCGAGCGCACGCTGACTCACATATCCAGATCTTCCAGGTGTAGTAGCTGTTCCATGGCTTAGCGGTTCTGCCATCGCGAGTGGACGTGACTCTACACGCACCATTGCACGATCGTCCCGATGAAAGTCTGCGAGTCGGTGCTACGTTAGTGTCTCCTAAAGTGGTTAATAGATTCAAACTCGACTTGCAGCGCACAGGGCGGTACCCTGTAGGCTGATCAGCCTCATGCACGTGAAGAATTTATCGATGGAGAAGAGTTGGACATACCCCGACACCCCTGCATAAACATGTGATGAGTCACCCCCTGCTCGCAAAAGAGGATTGGTGGACGAACCAGTTGACCTTCAGAAGTGAATCGTCGTCTCCGAACGACGTGATCGTGTAGAAGTAGATGACGATCATGCAAAAGATAATGTGGACCGTCTCGATGAATCTATGGCGCAGTTAGACAGGTGGGAGCCAAATAATATATTCGGCGAGACACGCACAAGACTGTGCTGACCTTCAACGGCAACGTCAGGGAGCGGCCCACGAACTACAAGCAAATTACGGACCAGAATCTTCAGGATACGGCCGTCTTGTGAATACCATTGAAAGTACAGGAAAGACTGGAGTACGGTAAGGCCGTAAAGTCTGCACATGTCGTCATTAGCGCAAGCTACATACACATCACACGCCCTCCAACCAACAGCTAGCACTTACACACACGCAAGCATCGTTGCCACTAATAGACCGCCCAGTAACTCTCCTGGATGGATCATGGTGAACGGATCCCCGGGGGCGGTAGACATTTTGATAAGGTGCGGGAATGGGACGCGCGATTCTCCTCGAGAGACTCTGATTGCGCCTGTCTCATATGTAGATTGACTCCGATTCCGACGCCGCTGGGGCTGCGGAATGTGCTGGATGGGGGCGATGAAGTGCCCTTCGACAGGCTTCGCGCATGTGCGATGAGTGTACGGAGAGAGATGATGATCAGATGCGTCGGAGAAATGCTGGTGAGTCGTCAGATGCGACCGGAAGCATACCAAGTTCCGAACGCAGGACTCACGATGTCACTTCGTCTCACGGCTTCGCCGCTCGAGTGCCTGTTTGGCGTTGCTTCTTTGCTGATACGACATCCGGGCCTCTTCGTCGATGTAGAACTAGGTTTGAAGGATATAAGACGTTGTGCAAGTTTTGGGCAACTCCAGAGATAGGAGAAATAAACCGATAGAAGCTGCTCGCGGACGTGTGGGAGCGGTGTCTTGCGAGATGAACCACTGCCGGTATCAGGATAGATATATATAGCTAGCTTGACAGGAATGTGACCGTTGCTTACCTGAGGCCCCCAAGCTCAACCGCTCGTCGGTGAGTGCTCCTCTTGCGTGCGAAAGGGGAACAAAATCGTATGAAAGAGTACTACTAGAACGGCGGCACTGGCGGGATCGTGCGATAGTGGCGATGCGAATGGCTTGCAAGTGTAGAAGCTCCGTGAGGCGAGAGGAGTCAGCGTTCAAGGCAAAGTGAGCGCTGTGCTGCGGCGCACACGTACAACATCTCGACCGGATTGATAGGGGTTAATTTTGTGAAGCTGCGACATGTCGTTAACGAAGGCGCAGACCCTGGGTATCTCAGAGGCTTGAGTTTGATGCCGCGACGGGGGTAACTGGAAGGCCGGAAGACAATCGCGCGTTCCGGAACGAGCGGCGGAGTATGTACCTCGTAGAAACACCGCAATAACACTCCTCCCGGCTCAGAGCTTGCGGAATGGGTCGTCTACACGCATGGAAAGAGCGGCGTATCAGCGGCAGCGCTGGAACGTGATGCTGCCAGAATTGGGTGCGTTGGGGACGAAGGTAAGAAGCATCCAAGTCGAGTCACACCCCACCGAGTGCGCTGGAGTATGGAAGCTGAGTTGATGACAGATCCTGAACTTCCGGCAGTAGCACTACCGTGGCCGTGGAAAGAGAGATGCGTGTGCTGACATCAAGATATTAAGAGAAGTGTTTCTAACGGGCGGCAGCGTAGAGCGGACTGGGAATTTCTGCTAAGCTGCGCTGGTCAGTGTCTTCCAGGGACTGCAAATACACCTCAGCAATCCCCACAGGTGCGAAGGAGGAGTGTCGCTCACTCAAGCGGCTCTTGATAGTTTTCGACGAAGGATCGGGCCAAAGACCGGCGGCGTGCGCACCGTAATATTGCAGCGTGGCGATGTGCGGGAATATAGCCCACGTGGACGCTTCGGCAGGCTCGGCATCCTGACATCGGCGCGCCTGGGCACGACCGCCCGCGCGCCTCTTCAGCGCTTCAGCGCTCTGCCCGGGCCGTGCTTTGGCCCGGCTGGACCGAGGCTCGGTCTCGCCGGGCTTGCACCGCTGCGATCTTCGAACCGCTGCTCGTCTGCCATTCCGCCTTACCTCCCGCGCGCTGTCCCCGGTGACTACTTAGTTTCCCGCTCTGTGATTAGTTCAAATGTCATCGGGCCAAAATCCGGCGATAGTAGGTAAAGGTGGGGCGTGCAGATTTCAACAAACAGGCTCCCTCCGCACAGTGCCGCTTTTGACAAGAACAGGTTTCCCTCGATTCGTCGCACCACACCGCGCGGTCCGTCCGAATCTCTGTTCAAGGTCCTCATGTTTGCAAAGGAAGTTCTAGTGTACCCTACCTAGCCCGTACCATGCGCCGCAACGCGTCGTCCCAACTCTTCCATGTCGCTCTAGTGGAGCACCTTGAACGTGTCTTTTTCTTCATATCTGTCTAACCATTACAATTACAGCGCTCTATTTCGGGAGAAGAAGACTGTTGAACACGGACTTCAGGTGAGGTCCGCGCCAGTCGAACTTTCTTTGACCGGCTTCTCAGCAAAGGCGCTCACCTCGTTCCGATACCATGCGGGAGTACGTATGATCCGATCGTCGCAAGGCTTCCTCGAAAGACGAGGTAGACGCAGAAGCGTTTCGTGAGCACTGCGAGCAACTCCCAAGCCTGAGGCTCTGAGCAATTTCAAACTTGGGCCAAAGAATCGCAGAGATAAACCGACTGAGGTACCTCGACTCGCTATGCGACATCTGCCAAATCCATCGCCTTCGAGCTGCCAAAGTCCCCCATCTCGACCGTGTCCTGTCGGACGTCGCGATCAAACGCGAGTGACACGTGAGTATACGCAGCTTATTAGACACAAGGGACGAGCTCACACTCTCTCCACGCGGGTGGCCGTCAATCTTCGTGACAGTGACGCGCGATATGTCGACCTCCACATGGGCCTGGGGTGGGTTCCGTGAGGCCAGTGAGCCTGGGACTCAGACGCCGACTAGAGATGGGGTAAGATGACTCACAGGCCCAGTACCAATTCTGCCTCTGCTCGAAGACGACCACTGGGACCCGTGAACTGCAGCTGAGCCCCGGATGTGCGCGCGGGCATTCAGAGAGCCCAGGAGGGAGTTGGAGTACACTGTGGATGTTGAACCGCTGTGAGTGCCGCTCTCGGCATGGCGGATCGCGGGGAATGGTACTACGTACGCTTAGCCTGTATCGCGATCATCCCCAGGAATATCAAGCTTTCCTTCTCGAATGCGAACTAGGTGAGAGTGAGCTGTGATATGGTAACGCTTTGGTAGGACGAGAAGCGTGCGTACCAGTAATACAGCTGTGACGGTCGCCATTCTGGTTCATCGACCATCATGAGGAACATTCAGCGATGAACACATCCAGTGATACACGAAGCGATCTACATACCCCGTGATCGCGCCGACGTTGACCGTGTATAGGAGGATCTTGTTGATCATGGTCTGCGTACTCCTATGGTATTCATCAATACGCGACCCAGCATTAACATCGGTGCGTGCTTACTCGAATACTTCGGAACGAGCTGTCTGGTGATATTTGAGGAAAAAAGTGAGCAGGAGCGCCACCACCAGGTCCGCGAGCGCAGAGCTTCCCAGTCCTCCCGCAAGAGTCACCTAAGCCCAAACACGCCAGGTAGTGACGGAGGTGAGCCCCCGATGATGACGAAGCGGATGTGAGTCGTCGCGCTGGGGGATAGACGTACCGTCGCTGCGGGAACTGAAGTTTCGACCGTCTGCCAATTGTCGTACTTCCAGCACAGAATGGCCGAGCCTAGGAGACGCATTGCGTGAGAGGAGCTGAACGCGGATAAGGAGGATGCGAGACCGCTCACCTATCCCAAATCCTGACGGGTATCTATGTCAATCGTGTTCACGCTGGGTCAAGGTTGTGAAGCGGGCGTACCACATCTAGCCACTCCCACTATTCCCTACCGAGAGTGATGGGGAGGCGTGAGGACCGTGTATTGTGATGAAAGAGTGAAAGAGCTTGCATACCAAGGAGACCGTGTAGAGGAGAGACTTGCTGCTCACTATAGCGAACACGTTGAACCGGGGTCGGAGAAACGAATGCGTACGTGGACCCACATATCCAGATTTTCCAGACGTAGTAGCTGAACTATGCCTTAGCAACTTGGCTATCCTGCTCGGAAAACACACGACATACCCTTGCACGACCGTCCCGATCAGTGCCTGCCAGCGGGTGCTGCGTTAGTACCTTCTGAGGTCATCACGGACTGGGGCCTCGACGTACGCTGCACAAGGCCGTGATCTGTGGACGGATTAGCTTCGCGCATAGAAAAGAGACAGAGGGTCTAGACGTACACCAACACCCCTGCGTACTCATTTGCTTAGTCGCTCTTTGCTTTGTGGAAAGAATAGCGGACGAACCAGTGAAGATAAAGAAGCTTTTCGTAATCCCCGAACGCCGTAATCGTGTAGAAGTAGACGACGACTACGCTGAAGACAATGTGCATAGTCTCGAGAAACCTGAAAATCCATTGAGCGTGTGGGACTAACGGAAGCAATGTATGGAGACACGCACAGCACCGTTCCAACCTTCGACAGTAGCATAAAGGAGCTGAAAGTGGACTACAAAGACGAGGACACTCACCAAAGCCTTTAGGATACGGTGATCCTTAGGGTACCACTGATAGTACAAGAACGACTGAAGGATGGTGACCCCATAAAGCCTGGGATCGTCATCGTCAGTGGGTGCCCGTATTCCGATCAAAGACAAGCACTTACGCGCACGCAACCATCACCGCCACCAACAGGCCACCCATATAGTGGTCCGGACGAATAATGGAGGACAGATCTGCAGGGGCGGCGGACATTCTCGGTAAGGTGCAGGGGCGGAATGCGGGGCGATTCGGCATGAAAGGTATAGTGCGCTCGTCTCATATGTAGGGGCGCCTGAGCGAAGCCAGCGTGTGATCGGTGTAAGGGGAACGATATCGATGGGTATTGGGTGCGTCAGATAGACATAGGCAATACGTCCGCGGTAACCGTGCGCATACGAAGCTCCGACTGGGGACGTACGTATATGACATTATCTGGCCTCATTGCGCCTGTACGAGAATCTGTTCCGTGTTTCTTCTTCGCCGATAGATGTCAAAGCCTCTTGGTTGGGCCCTTTGACAGACACAAGACGCCGTCAGCGAAGATTTGAGAGAACGTTGACGATATGGAAGAAAGGGAAAGTCGAGGCTGGCCGTGGTGATTGCGATCTAACGGGGTTCCGTTAACTGCATCACTGTCAACATGATGACACCTGTACGCAGCTAAATTGACGGAACCATGACCGGTAAACTACCGCCCAGGGGCTTGACCTGTTGCCTCATTGTATCGGCCCTTAACTTATCATGGCGGCGGAAGAGAAACCTAGAACTTGATGAACACGCACGAGAAATATCATTGTACTCGTACTCCGGTGCTCGCTCTTGACACGTCGTAACTTTGTGTGTTTGATAGAGCGCCTCGCCGCTCGGAAGCTGAGCAACACCGACGCCACACCGGACCTCCGACTCAAAAGGAATCCTCCTCTGCCGCGTGACTCACGAGTTCCTGAAAGCTGAATGTCTCAATGTACGTCAGTCATTCATCTTCTGGAATGCAACTTAGAGAAAGAAACTGTACGAAAGAGTAAGTAATGGCGTAGCAACGTCGACGTGGTGAGATGCCAGCGTTGTAAGGCGAGCGTTGCGCGGCACATACGTTTCGGCATCCAGACAGATCACTATGATTGAGTTGTGTGAGTCCCCAATTAACAATGATGGCACAGTCTCTGGAGCTCTGAGAAAGGCATGAGTTTGATACCGAAGCGTGGTTGACGAGGGGACGCACGGCATGTCATGCCTCGGAGAGTGGTGTCAGGCCGTGGCGGCGGATGAGGTCCGTTGACGTTGTGTGGATCTGAGGCGATCTGAGGCAATCGACGCGCCGGAGCGTGAGCATACTGAGGAAGGCTTGAAGTTCATCTGCGGATCGAGAACGAAATGGTGTTGGATGCGTCGGTCACATCGGGGAGACGGCGATCCATTGAGTTGCTCAGTGACGGCAGCCTTGCGTGGCACGTCCGTGTCGCGGCTTCGGCGACGTCGGCACGTTCGGTGGCACCGGCGGGCCGGGGCTCCGGAGGGGCCGCCCGCTACAGTCACCGAGTTGCCCTCGAGCTCACCGCAACTTGCACCACTCCCGGGCCCCTCCTTGACCTTTCGTTCGCTGCACATCGCTTACCTTTCTTCTTCGCCCTTGCGGTGAGGTCTTGGCGGGTTTCTGCCTCGCTCTTGCTGCGGCCTCTCGTCGCATCGTCACACTTAGTCCCGGGACTCAGGATCATCCCGAGCCTTCCACGGCCTTCCAATTGCCCCGCTCGCCCTCGCATTAGCCTCGCCCAACCCGAGCCACTTAATACCCGCCGACACGCACTTGAAGTGAAAGTTAGAACGTATCTCAGGTATGTTCTACGTCAATCGTTCTTGGCATTCTTCCTACTGCCTTTCAACTCCCAAATCTTCGATCCGTATTACCCACTCTCCTCGTACTTGTTACTGTGCGTCCATCCTTCCCCAAACACTATCAAGCACGAGATAGTGGCTATTTTGTACCAGCGCTGCCGAGCCAGCACGATTGCGCCCTGCTATGCTGGAAGTGCTTATCGGGCTGAGAGGCATAGTAGGAGAGCAACGTGCAGACACTTTTCGCGTTCATCTGTCTTTTCATGCTGCTTGCTCATCATGCCCGTATTCTGTAGGGTCCTCCTACGGCGCTATACTCGGAGGAGACGATCGTCTCAGGTCCCGTGTACACTTGCACTTGCAAGTGACTCAAATCCTGTGTCGTTTCTCGTTATGTCACCAATTGCGACTTCATGGATGCGTCTCGCTTCGGCAGTCGAAGGGGCCATAATTAAGTTCGATGCGCTTTGTAGTAAGGAAATCCATCCACTCATGTTCACTATTTATGCTACATCCCGTCTCCCCTGTGCCACGTCACTATCTCTTGTCAGCCTTCAATGAGGTACGCTTCGGTCTCAGACATCGAGGAAAGCTGTCTTGCCAATAAATATGGTGTTCTTTACGTCCTTAATGTCTCGCGTCACTCCTGTGCCTCATTCACGTTTTCCTACTTTGGCTGGTACGGCGTGGGTTCTTGTTAGCAGTGCCAAGAGCTCTACTCCTCACGGCCCGCTTTGGCAGTATAAGGTATGTTCACAGACCACCTACGCTTGCCCTTACACTGACCCTTGTGATGTTCTATAACAGCGTGCGGCACGTGCGACGCGTTGCCCCTATGTCTAGGGCTGACACTCTTATTGGTGCTCTGTGGCAACTCCACGGCGGAGCGCAGCGTGGAACTGTTTTCCAGCCATCACTGCACTCGCGATGAGTCCACCTCTCATCCATTTGTCGTCCACAAGGCTGTTGCGCACCGCCTTCAGCGCGTTCGTTATGAGGAGATCGACGTGACTGTATACCGCTCTCCCTAATGAAGAACTATATGCCATAACGAGGGGCCCTAAACGCGCCCGGTCTCCGAGGCTCAACATCTTCCGTACACTTGAGTACGCCGTCAACCTCGAGGCTATAGTCCTTGATCTCTTCTTTGCACGTGTCCAGTGTTTCGGGAGGTTCAGGCTAGACTAGCTGCTCCACGTACGGGTTTGCGTATTGACCCATCGTAGAAGTTGCTAACTATCCTTTTGACAGTGCCGACTTCATCTGTAGGAGCTTTGAGGGGACTACTAATGAGCGGGCACTATACAATCGATTGCTCGAGTTGCACTCTGTCGCTCAAGTTCCGAGGGTTGAGATACATGGCTCTATCGTCCTCTTACTTCATGCAGGTCGGATTCCCTCTCGACAGTAGGTCTCAGCGTTCTAACCCCTTCCGGCTATCTCAGGTGCAGCTCTTCGTTCATTTGGTGCGCTCTGCAGGCGGGAACGACTAAGCTCAGCTTATGAAGCTAACGTCACATGACGGGACATTGCGAATATGGCAGGGTGTTACTCCTGGAACGGAAGATTATTGCGTACATCTACTCCGCCAGGTATCGTATATTCCCTTCACTCTGTTGCTCTGCGTTACGCATAACTTCGAGGGCGTGATTTACGTGCGCACAGTTACATCTCATTGGGGACAGTGTGCATGGTATGTCACTGACACTGAGAAAATTTACGAACCCACGGCGCGTCCACATAGTTCTCATAGGATCTACGCCTTATCTATTCGAGAATTTTGTAAACTCGCGAATCTCAAGCTCGTGACTTGGAGCATGGTACGTAGTATCCGTATACGGGATTTGACTTGGCTATTGCTGGGAGTGAAACTTCATGCGGACGGTGGTTCACTCCGCACACACTACTCCTCTGGGAGGTACGCTTCGGTTAGCACGCTGGAGCTGGTGAAGCGAAACAGTAATATACAAATCTGGTGTGCTCTACTACTCATATCCTTCCCACTATCATACATTCGTACATAAAAGCATTCAACTTGCGGCGCAACCCGTGTAACTAATCATCAAGCTTCCTCCAATCGAGACTGCAGCTGCTTGATAGTGACGTCTGCCAGAAGTTGTACCTGAGAGATAACGAGGAGCGGGCGAAGGGCGAACGAAAGCGCGGATGCGGAAACCGAGTCGAGGCCGTACGACGTTAGGGGAACGTCAATCGAAATCTCGTCTGGATTGAGATCCAGTACCCGGCATACGACCTTGAGTAGTAGCGTGATTTTGTCCTGCGGGTCGATGGTGGGAGCCTCAGGAGAGGCTTGAGCGATCAGATGGTCGTACAATGGCGACGGTCCCAGATTGTCTCGGACTTTGCGCCAGTCTATGCCGGGGACGTATTGACTAACTTGTCCGCTACGGAGCATTCTGATGCTGTCGCCCACCGCGGCACAAATATCTTCACACATTTATTAGTAACAAGAAGGGGGCATTGGTATGGTGGTGTCTTACCGTGAGAGGTCATTCCCCAACGTACCCAATGGCGTGTCTTCTGACTGAATGTGTCGTCTCTGAGAGTGAGCAAACTACTGTCCAGGATGAGCGGCGCTACAACAGTGCATGCGTTTCGGTATTTCTGGAGGAGCCCCGCAAGCGCAGTATTTGCTCTGGATAATGTGTAAATATGAGCGAGGAAAAAAAGGAAAATACACTTTAGGTGTATCATGGATGAACGATACGCACGCTGCATAGTTTGTCTGACCGGCGTTTCCGAACATCCCCACAGTCGAGCCGAGACCTATAACGAAGTCCAATGAATCGAGGTTGATAGCCTTCTCCAAGGCTCGGAGTGATTCGACTTTTGGGGCCATAGCGCGTTCGAACGTCTCTGCGGTTTGATGAGCAAATACGCGATCCTCCTGAACGCCTGCCATAAGGATACATCCAGATAGGGGAGGGTCAAGATCCTGCAACAAATTCCTCATAGACTGCTGAGATGTGGCGTCAACGCCTTCCACCCGAATAGAGAGGTCCTGTAGGCTCTGGAGGTAGAGTAGCTTACGCTGAGAGATATAATCTCCCTTGACCATGACGGAATCAGCCCCAGAGCGAGAGGTTAAGAGGAGGTATCGCGCCCCATTCTACGACTGATAGTCAGCACGACAATCAATGTAAGGGAAGGCACCGGAACGGCTTACCTCGTACATCCACAACGCGAGATGCATTCCGAGACTTCCAAGCCCGCCAACTAGGAGATACGACTTCGAAGAGTCAAAGAGGCCTTCCAATGACACGGAGGGAGTGATCGTGGGCGGGAGGAAATGAGAGATGGGCACGAAGTCGACTAGTTCTCGCTGTGGATGCTTCAATGCATAGGAAACTGCATCGCCTATCTCCCATGGTTGGTTTTGGGCAACCGCACCTAGGCCTTGGTGAGCGTCATTCCAAAGGAATAACTTGGTCAGAGGACCGAGAAGTCCACGGAGGATTGCAATGACGCCCATGTCTTGCTTCCCGCAGATGATGTGTGTCGGTCGTTTTTTGTACAACGACGTGAGAATGCCAGGCGAGAGCTCGTCGACCACGATTGCGTCGATACCGTGTTGGAAGCAAACAGTAGAAATCTGAGTACGCAGTGTTTCGTCTTCTTCGACTGCCAGCACGAGCGAACCGTGGACACGGTCGGGGTCAGAGAGGGAATGCGGCCCGGAACTCATGGACAGTGCAACAAGCACTGTCGCAAATGTGGATGGCACGAGGTTTGAATCTTCCACGGCGAGTTCTGTGATCGCACGTCTGTGAACAAGTACGTGGCTGGAGAGTTCTCCGGAGGCAATGCCTGCCACTGTGGCGGATCGCCCCTCCACAAAACCAGTGAATTCCCAGTGCTGTTTGTGGCGAGCTCCTACGGATTTGACCAGTACAACGCGGAGATCTGTCGTAGAGGGAAGTGGTGATGACATCTGGTGTATATCTCCGTTCTTGAATGTCCATGGGGAATGTGGACTGAATGGAGGGGAATAGATTGGGGGTTGTAACGACTCAATGCGAGGTACGCTGACGATGCCACGGTCGTCAATGTGCAGCTCCGGTTCGTGCAAGAATGTAGATCTGAATTTGGAAGCTATTTGGCGTATCTCGGAGAAATCCCAGGTGGAAGGGAAGATTGCCATGCGGACGCTCCAAGCTGGATACTCACGACGTAGAGAACGTGAAAGGCCTTCCAGGGCGTATCCGCTCAGGCCTTGACTCGCTGTCAAAAGTATCGCCAGAGGCTCCTGCTCGTCCAGAAGGGAAAGTTGTTTCTGCAAAGCCATCTCTTGTCCCCCGGTGTAAGGAATGATGTGAAAACTCCCGTTCGATGGCTCTGGTGCGGTCTCTTCACGCCACGCAAGTTGCCGGAATTTCACTCCATAGCGCTCTAGATTCGTTGTCGTCCGGTAGCCATGGAGCGCGACCTCTAGGCCTTCGACGATACACAGTGGCGTTCCAGCATCGTCTGTGATGGTGTGGTTGTACTTGATAGCATCTAGATAAAGTTAACACCGGGTATAGAGCGAAGTGATAGATCAACATACTAGGAGACCAGGATACGAAGGTAGCGTGCGAGTAGACCGTCTCTGGAAATGGTCGCTTGAAGTATTCTGGACAGAGCCGGAGTGCGCAAAGTCTGGATGGTAGATGGTAAAGATCCGCATCAAGGTTACCAGTTACGCTGGGATGTATCTGAACTTGAATGGCAGCGTCTAAGATCGCAGGATGAATCATGTAGTCCGAGACGCTATTGATGCGGGATCGCGTCTTTAGTTGATCTTTCTTACGGAGAAATGCGGAGAAATGAAGATACCTCTTTAAATCTCTTCCGATTCCTCGCACCTCAACTAGGGCGTTGACGGCGCCGTTTGTCGCGGAAGAGATATAACATTTGCGCACTCGGCGATACAAGGGTCCGTACTGCGCGAATGGTGCCAGCTTGGAGTAGAATGCTATAAATTCATCTGTGAGCTTTGACTACGAACGAGCAAGGCGCAGCTTACATTGACTACTAATTGATGTCATGCTATTTTGAATTGACAAAAGGTCCAATAACGCATATTCTGAATTAGATGTAGGTGCGGCTGATAAGAAGCCTGTTGCGTGGATATGATCGAGCTGCATGACGAGGTATGTGAGCCTTAAACGTAGCTACATGTGACGACACTCACATTGCGGGGTCCGGCGTCGCCCTGCTCTGCAGACGCTGCGCTCGAAACAGTCCATTTTGTGCCTTCCAGCTTGATTTGAACAGGCACAGGTCTCTCAGCGGATAGAGAGAAGAGCGTATGGAACTCCACATCGAAGAGCTCTATTGCTCCAAATTCGAGCGCCTGTATGATTATTAAGAAACGGCCCAGTCAGAACTGCGAAACTGCATGTTCTTAAATTAAATTACCATTTCCAGGAATCCTGAAGCTGGCATGATTGGTTCGCCTTTGATTATATGATCCTGAAGCTCAGGATGCGTATGACGATTGACCCGGAGCTGCGGGAAATTCAAGGGTCCGTTCCTATGCTGCCGCTGTCGGGCCAGTTCTGTGCTGTGAACATACCACGGAAACTGCTTCTCAGCGAAAGGGTAGGGTCGAGGATGCACAGTATCATGACTGAGCGAGCCGTAGAGGGCATCAAAGTCAACGCAGCTATGCCCTGCGATAACCAGCTTCCCAAGAGCAGTGACAAAGTCCAGCGAATCGGTAGGGAGCTCAGCCCCACGAGGACGGCGCATCAGGCTCACGACGGTGCTGGATGAGCGGTTAACGAGGTAGTTGATCAGTGCGGGGTGGGGACCAATCTCCACAAAAGTCACGCCTCCGTAGGTGGCGAGTATGGACGATATGGCTTCGTCGAAGCGCACTACTCCGCGGGAGCTTCTCCAGAAGTAGTCGGCATCGAATGTCTCGTCAAATGATTGGCCCGTAGCCCCTGAGTACGTCCTTCGCGTGGGTTTCGACACAGTATGGCGGGAAAAAACGTCCTGAACTCTCGTCATGAAGTCTTCGTGAACCATGTCCATCATCATAGAATGGACTGGGATTCGGGTGTTGAGACGACGGGAAAAGAGGCCCTTGGCAGATGCACGCGCGACGGCGCAGTCAATGTGTGTGCTTGTGCCCGAAAGAGTCACAGCGGACGGTGCGTTGTAGCATCCAATCTCAAGAACACCGCTCCCCAATTGCTCGTGTACTTCGTCGATGATGGTCTGTGCGTCTACTGGAGAGCAGGAGAGCGCGGCCATGGCACCGCCAGCGTTCCCAATGAGTTCAAGAGAGTGCCCACGAGCTATTGAGAGCTCCAATGCCATGGATTTGGACGCCGCGCCGGAGGCAGCAAGAACAGAGGATTCTCCAGCGGAATGACCAACGACGATTTCCGGAACGATGCCCACCGCCGCAAGAGTGTCGATTAAAGCCAGTTGTACCATGGTAAGCGCGGGGAGTGTGATCCACATTGGCCAGGTAGATGGGTCTCCAAGGGTGAGAGCAGCGGTGGATAAGTCGTCTGTGAACAATCCGGTAGAATGAATAAGGGATCTTCCTTCGCGCTGGAGGTATACGTGGTCTAGCTCGAGGATGGTATCACGGAATGGGATGCATGCGCGGAATAATTCTCTGCCCACTACATAGCCTCAGTGAGATATAGCCCAAATTATACATCAAGAGACTCACTTTGGAGGTATTGAGTTCCTTGTCCGGAAAAAACGTATGCAATGGGGGGACTGATTTTGGGCGTTAGCAAGGCGGACTTCCCTGTGATTACTTGCTCTCCATTGACTACAACAGAGTCACGCCAAGTCATAGACCGGGCGCGTCTACCAGATATACGGGCAAGTGAAAAGGGGGACTCCGAGGCTGCCTCTAAGAGAGCGTCTTTGACGAGGCCTACGCTTCTGGGCGACAGTCCTCCAGCAATCAGCAATATGGGGGGAGATATCGACGGCGACCAGAACACAGGAGGTGGCAAAGGGGATGGGGGACCTTCAACGACTGCATGTCCGTTGGCACCGCCTATACCGGAGCTTGTCATAGCGACCAGCGGTCGACCATTCTGAGAGCGAGCTTGAATGGGTACGGGCTCCAAAGGAACGTGTAGCTGGTATTGCTCCCAGCGAATTGCAGGGTTCGGTTTGCGGAAATTCACGTTGGGTGGAATGACACCTCGCTCAAAGGCGCCACACACCTTACACAGAGAAGCTAAGAATGCGGAGATTTCAAGATGGCTACGGTTTCGGAATCGGTGCATGTTATCGAAAGCAGATGGTAAGACGGCGCACCCAATATTCCCTTTGACGCTGCCAATGACAAGTTCCCTCTCTCGCTTGAATTCTGCCCCGACCCAATTGGCCTCTGTCGGGTCCCCTTGAGCTGTCCCTAAATGTAACATTAACTTCAAATAGGACTAGCTAGTAGCGTGCGAAGCACCTGTGGCATGGAGCTCGACAAAGTCTACCTCGGATGGAGATCTACGTGCCTGAGAAAACGCACGCAGCATAGCGTCGCGCTGGGATGACGCAACCGGCGCGCTTGGAGGTGCAAGCGAACCAGATGAATTTACGGAAGTTCCCAGAATCTGTCGAATGTATAAGACTTTCCGCCTTCTATAGGAGAATTTCGAGTAAACTCACTGTAGCATAAATACGATCACAATGTTGTAATGCTATCTTCAACGGTTTGAGGACAATCACAACTACTCCTTCGCCCCGGCCAAAGCTGGGATGGTAAAAGTGACTGTAATGAATACCGCGCCTTTAACTAGGGATGGGAAACAGACCCGTTTGCCGATGCGTCGAACGGCTTGCATTTGCCGTCAGGGGATAGGATTCCACCTTGCGTATAGTTCAGCCACTCGAATAATCTGAGAAGTACGTAGGTAAGTCAACATCTGTTTGAGTTATTTCGGACGTACCGATGATTAATCTGGCAGCCGCCAACTAATGCAGCATCACACTCCCCGTGGAGTAGCGCCTGAGTTGCAAGATGGGTGGCATACAAGCTCGAGCTGCAAGCTGTATCGATAGGAACGGTAGGACCGCGGAGATCGAGATGATATGATATACGATTTGCAATCATCGAAGGTGCACATGCAAAGGACCCAGAGGCTTCCATGTCGTCCTGTTGCAGTTAATTGTCATATGAGTGGCTTACTAGGACAGAAATTCTAAGTCTGGGACCTACATGTCCAGAGATGGTCGTGATATCTGAGTCCACGCCAGACATGTAGCAGCCAATATTTTGACCCCTGTAGTGAATTCCCGAGTCTACGAGGCTTAAAAACGATGTCTTGAGAAGTTTTCTGGTGCTCAAGCACATGGCGCGGGAGTCCTTTGCATTTATACCAAATTCCAAGTTGTCGAACGAGTCAAGATCCTTCAAGAATGCACCAGTATCCGTTATTACTCTTCCGATGGCCTTGCCTTTCATACTAAACGTACAATCAGAGATTTGACTCGTATATCAGACAAATAACGTACGCTTGAACGTTGAACCGTGAACATGGAATCGTTTCATACGCCTCACCCTTGTTGAGCAAAAAGTCGATAAAGGAGGAGTAGTCGAGATCCTGATTGCTATATCTGCCGCTGGGGAGCTCAGCGGCGATCCCAACCTATGGAGAGCCTTGTGTAAGCGTTTATACTTCAGGCCGTAGTCTCTAGGAACCCCTTACTATGGCTATAGAATTTTCCAATTCTTGTGGCGACATTATCTGTGAAGCAGAGCGAGAGTGTGCTATGTGAATGATCGTGGCCTGTCATCTTATATGTCGGACCTCAGGAGATCCTTTCATTGACAGAATAGATGAGACCCCGGAAACCATGCACTGCATAGAAGACATGCATTCTACGAGTATCATCCCTAAGATGTGGCTTGCCCTCGACGGCTTCAGGAAGTATGTCCAGATATCACAGACCATGACAACATGGAGAGATAGTCGTCTGGATGGATAAAGCAGCTGCCATTGAGGACTGCGCAGGCAGTATGGGTTTTGGGCAGGTTCTGACAGGTGTATCTGATACTGTTTAAACTAAGCCCACAATAAAGTTTGGCCGAAGAAGCATTCAGATCCCACCGATAGACGGGTATGGGCGCCGGGTCTTGTGTTTCCGAGCATCGGGTAGTGACTCTACGTCATGTCGTCTCCCAGACTAAGAATGGTGCCCCACTCGCTTTAAGAGGCCGGGCATAGGTCACTCCGTTTTTATGCGTGATGGCACTCAGTTCGGCAGAGCTGGCATGTCATATGACACTCGGGTGGTGCCCTCAAGATGTACAAGCTCCGCATTGCGCCGGAGCGCCTGGAGACGAGGAAGTCTTAAAGGGAACATACTTCACAAACCCTGTCATCTGGGGCACCTTCGTGAGGCCGCCGGCCACAAGGTTCATGCTGAAGACAAATATCATGATTCCGCAGAGCCTTTGTGGCGTTGATGTGTCTCTTGGAGTTACTACCCATTTAGCAGAAGGTATACTGCGACGAAACAAAAAAATATCACGTCAATCAATGCTAACCTTTCTTGGATGTTCCACTTTGAGAGAGGTGATATCATTGCCGCCGCGTAGAATGTGCACACCTACCATTTATTGCCGGACTCCGGAGTAAATGGTAACTCTATGTCCTCTACCCGTCCATCTCGTCCTCCAATGCCGCCAATCGTCGATGGCCTTTTACATGCAGCTGCGGCTACGCAGGGTGCCGCTGATCTCGTGGAGATTGCAAACTCGTACTCCCGCTACTACGCTTCCAGGCCCTCTCCTCTGATTACACGTGCATCCTCAGAGCGGGTAGTCCTCATCACGGGTACAACAGGGAACTTCGGCTGTAATATGTTAGAGACTCTCCTCAGTGACAAAACAATCGCTTTTGTCTACGCCCTTAACCGTCGCGGAACCAACGCACATGAACGACAAAAAGCGGCATTTCAGGCGAGGGACCTCGACGTAAATCTCCTTCATCCTTCGAGGTTTACGCTTCTTGAAGCGGACTTCAATCAGGAGATGTTTGGATTAGATTCTATTACGTCGGAGAATGTACGTCCATAACATTTCGCTGTAGTGGCATCATAGCCCTTGCTGAAACCATTGGGAAGATTCTGTGTTCCGTGACGCATATTATTCACAACGGTGAGTGATATATGTTGAAAAGTTGCTCTGGCGCAAGACGACTGTCTGTAGATTCCTTCATATGAAACGGAACGCGATTCACTACGTACTCTCTACACAGACAAAGAACGCGACATGCTCGCGAGTTTATTAGTTATCATGTGTTGTGCAGTTGGTTCAATCTGGTTATGATCTTCTTCCTAACATCTATTCCAGCTTGGAAAGTCGACTTGAACGCTCCTCTATCGTCATTCGAACATCTCTTTATCTCTCTGCGCCATCTCATCAACTTCGCGCTCCGATCGCCTTATAATGACCCCCCGAAGTTTCAATTTATCAGTTCTACCGGTGTCTACCAAAGTAACGTGTATTCGTTAATCTCATCTACTACCAGTACTGATACAATCATACAGGTTGTTCAATACCGCGCCCTATAATGGAAGAGCTCATTCCACCGATAGCTGCGTTGGGATATGGGTATTCTGAGTCTAAATGGATCGGAGAACAGATGTTGCTCAATTCACGCGATGCGACAGGCCTTCCTATTCAGATTATTCGACTAGGACAAACATGCGGCGACAGAAACGGACATTGGAGCGAAACGGAATGGTTTGCCATGCTTGCGAAGTCTGCGGGACCGATTGGTTGTCTTCCAGACATAGACGGCGTGAGTCGTAATTCTGTAAATTCTGATAGAGCCGTGCCCACCTTTCCTCATCTGTGAGATATAGGATGCTGCATTCCTCACCAACTACGTCGCCTCAAAAGCCGTGTTAGAGATGATGTCTTCACCCAATCTCATTATGAATCTAGTCCACCCCCGTCCTGCCCGGCTCCAAGGGCTCCTGGCCACCACTGCTAGGGAACTCGATGTTCCCATGGTTTCGTACAACACTTGGATCTCACGACTTTCTCAGAGCGCGGAGGATATAGTTCATGGTACGTTATTCTCTCCCTATGCTCGTGACATGTAGCACACAATGACAGGGTACACTTATTTCGTTCTCAGAAGACAGCGCGGTAGATGCCATACGAAGAAACCCAGCGTTGACATTGCTAGGATTTTTCAGCAATCCCAGCTTCACAGAGGATGGCGAAATGATCCAGTTCGCTCCCATGTCCTCCAGCAAAGCCACGGAAGCATCTTCTACCCTGGCGGATCAAGAGGAGCTGGACGAGAGTGTAGCCGCGTACTGGGTGTCTGCATGGCGCACGTCTGGGTTCTTGGATTTCTAATACCAGCTCGCCGCTGTCGAAAAATACGTTCATTCTGGCAAATACACATATGATTGTCCGGGTTTCTGCTCGCCATCACAATGTTCTCCGGCCTTGCAGTGACGCTTCACCCATACCGTACTTGTTCCATGTCCCAGTACGCAGTGGTACGAACGCTGAGCTGCTCATATTCTCAATGACGCAATGCGATATATGCTAGCTATACCGTGTGTACCGAGTAATTCCCAGAACGAAGTTAGACTCGGTGTCACGAAGACGCAAAGGCATGATCTCCCTCGTATCTCTTCCTTTACATGCGCCATGCCGTACCGCTCTAAAGTGAGCCACGATCTCGGTTGCGCCTCGAGGTTACAACACCGGAGATAGGTACCATGCGATATCATGGTTCATTCGCATGTCGCCCACTCCCACCAATCTCCACATCCAGGAAGATTTCACCTCAGGAGTTGATAACTCGACGTTGCTTCGCTTGTCTTCTTTCCGGCTCAAGTACCTTAGAAGAGGTACCTCTTCTAAATACGAACCTGTAATGCGTAGGAAGGCTTCTGTATATCCACTCTTGTGGGCTCGCGTCCCACAGTCCCCTGAGCGTGATATGACAACGCTCCGCTTCCATCTACGAAGCGGGAATATGTTTGCTGATTCGTGTGGGAAGCTCCATGAATATGTTCGGCTCAGAGAACAAGAACATGACACCGAAGTATTTATTGCTGCGGAGGCCCCAGTCCGGTAATGTGATGTCCTGAGCATATACAACGACAGGCAGGAAGAAGCACCCTCAAAGCGGATGAGCATAGGACGCCGAGATAGATTCGTGCTTGGTGAATACTTCACCCGTGTGACTAGGTTCTGTGGCACAATAGGACCTATAGAATTGAGAGACGAAAAGAAAGGGTCATTAGGACTTGCGATAATGTGATGTTAATGTATCATATTCACCTCAAGAACCGCGCTGGATCCCGGGCCCATACGCACGAGACACTAGCAGAGGGAAACGCTGAATCGAATGTGGGCTCAGTCCGCGAGGTCGAGGATGGTATCGTGTACACCATCGGGGACCAATAGCATTTCGATCCGCTCGGTATCGGACCGGGACGGGCAAACCGGCGCCGCTATGCTGTGAACGAGAACTATGAGCGCTCGGGGCGTGTCCGGTCCGATGACGCCCAGCGCTAACAATAGCTGCCGCATCGGCGAATGCAATTGGAGCCTTGTGTGCACCCGTCACCACGCCTGCAGCATGCTCACCGCTTCGCAAGACAGGCTATGAATCTTCCCAAGTACTTCTTCATATTGACATTCCGAATGTCTTTTCCACGTCCACAGGTTGCCAGATGATCATAACTCTGTCTTTCGCCAGAGTCGAAGAGAATCCCACGGCGCAATCGCTCATGCAATACGACGCTAGAAGGTAACCATACCCCCAACAAGGTACATCTACAACAAGAGACGCCATCACTTCGTTCCGGCCTGATAGGTAGACAGGCCAGAGGTTAGCCTTCTACAGTCATCTTCGTGCAGAACTGTGAACATAGCGCGAAATGAAGCGGAAGTCCACATGTATTGGTACACGGCAGTTCAGCTAACTCGGGAGACCGGTACACGAGTCACTCGACAATGGGATGCTTGCCGAAGATCTAACAGGGGTGAGCGGGCGGAGTTGGTCCAGATATTGAGACGATGATTGAGCTCACTCCTTGTATGCAATATTTAATCACAAAGAGTACGGGCATACTTGGGTTCTGCAGAGGCCGAACATTGAAGCTCATACTCAATAATTGTTCGACGCGGTGGCGGTAGGCTGGGACGCGCACAGGCCTCAGGAGGCAGGCCACAGACGGCCAGCCAAACAGGACCGCACGAAATGGTCAGATACCTCTAGCTATACGATTTATCTTGCCAATACCTCTCCTCACATCAGGAGTCCGGGATTTTCCTTACAGCGCTTATCGTACTTATTTGGGCACTTAAGGAGCATAAGGGCCATACGGGCACAAGCACGATAAGGATCATGCGTTGCGAGGTAATGTATTAAAAAACGGTCTCGTGTGTATGATAGTCAATGAGAGTATTTACGTAGTAAGAACTGAATGCGTCTAATGTATCCGAGAAATGGAAGTCGAGGGGAATACGGGTCTCAGGGCCACATACAGGAAGGAGATGGCAAGCACGAACAATGCTGTCCACATGAATCAAACTCGTGGCACGCTCGTTGTTAACAAGCTCCGGGCGCACAACCCACATGCCGGTCACAGGATCTGGTCCCTCTCCTTCCGTCTCGAACCATTCGACGAGCGCACAGGGGTACCGAGAACCTTCGAAATCAAAAGATATGAACATAGCAACGCGAGCGACTAGCATACCTGCCATTCCGGGCGCATCTGCATCAAGATTGACGAGAACTGTATCGTAACGAGAGTACTTCCCGTACCAAGCAGGGTTGCACCGTATTACCTCGGTATGCATCCCACCCGGCCCAGAAATCTCACTCGGGGCATAGAATGTCGAGTCCGCTTTGAAGTATATACCTATTGAGTCCCGGTGGTAGAACTGAGGACAGATCTCTAGAGGAACGTCATCGCCTGCCTCCCCGTCCGGGTAGTATTGATCCCATAGGAAGCGGCAGATCTTCTCACGAAGCTCCGGCATCTCGACGGCCTCAGCAAGGTGGTCAAGCGACATCGAACGCGCTGCGGAGCGAGAGAACGCTGTGTCAGAAGAGGAATTATGGTCGGAGGATAGTCACTCACCTGGTCGCGCTGGCAATGTCACGCGAGACATTGCTGGGTCGCCGTCAGCTGCAGCTGCGTCTCGCTCATCCAAGAAACGTGCATCAAGGTCAGCTTGCGCAGGACGGCGGCTGTCGTCCTCCATGCCAAGCTGGTGTAGAGTGTCGGCCAAGACCGACTCATATAGCATGCCGCGTCGTCCAAATTCGGCCCGAGCGGCAGCGAGTTTTGCGAGACGGGTGTTAGTGCGCAAAATCTGCTCGAGAGGCTCCGAGCGGTTGGAACGACGCCAGGGCTCCTTGACTGCGCGGATGTGCATCGACTCCGTGATCGAAGAGCAGACACCGTTGGGAGAACCGAAAAGCTTGATTGAGTTGACGTAGTGAACAAGGGCATGTTGACGAGGAAGTGAAAAGCCGTCGGGGCGTACGCCGGCATCGACAAAGATCGTGCGCAGCTGATGGAAGCGTGCGAGAGCCTGATCCATCTTCGCGAGGGTGGGCATGTCGTGTGCGGACCGACGGGCTAGGTAGCAGAAGTCCAGAAGCGCGGCAACGCACTGGACCATCTGATCTGGTACGAGTCCCTCGATAGCGGGCAGAATAACCTAAGGGTATGTCAGTAAAGTACGCCGAGGGGTGTAAGACCGTCATAGGGTACCTTCATCAGGGCTTTAGAGTCGTTTCCTGTCCATTGCTTGAAATCTCGCCCATCTGGAAAGCGTCGCAGGCCGGGAAACGAGGGGACCGCTGCAAGGCTAAGGTAGCCGACAGAGCACTGATTAATACGCCTCAACAAGGTAGCAGTCGAGATGCACTCATACCGTCGATCGATCTCGTCAATGATCTGATCTGCCTCACGCTGGCTCAGCGCTGTCAACCGTATATACTCCTCGATCCAAGCCATAAGGTGGTCCTTGAATGTACCCTTGATCAGTTGATGGAGGAGGTCCGGCGTAATAAGCTCGTGAATATCGGCGCGGGGGAAGTCCTCGGTGAAGGGCTGTGTAGCATGAATAATCAGTAGTGTTCAATGTTGGAAGAGCGAGCAATCAATATACCGTGACGTCGCCGTGGATGCCGAAAACGTCCCACTGTGTCGCCGCGGGATATGTGTTGATGATCGCGTTTGTATGCTCCTTGAAGCGGGCCCCGCCGATGTGTTCAAGTTCATCTGGTAGCGCGCGGCATCTGAGATGCCGTTCGTGTTAGTTCTGCACACATGACAGCCGCGTAAACACAGATGGAAACGACGGTACGCACTTCGGACACCACCCGTATACAATGCCGGACAGATATACTTGCTCGGGATAATCGGCGATGAACGGCCCGAGTTGGAAGATGGCGCGTCGAAAGCGACCATCGGGGCAACGAAGGACTTTGGGCGTCTTCATCCAGGGCTTCAGCGGCGCGAGAACCCGGGCAACTGAGGCATGATAGATTTGCTTTTGGAACAGTCGGAATTCTAGAGTATCCTTGTGCTCTTCCGAAGCTAGACGAGACACATTATTAGATCCATAGTTGCGTACAGCTTGAGCGTGGACGCAGTGCGGCCTGAGAACTGAAGCTTGGAGACGATGACATACTTTTAGGAATAGCAAGGAATGCGAGGGGGGTGACTGCTTCGCCATGCGCGCGCCTCATCTCGTTGTGGACATTGCCTGCTGTGACATACAATGGGTGGAACTCTTGGTTGCCGGTAGCGACTGAGACGGTCGTCTTGTCCGCACCGAGACCGACGATATACAGCATAGCACCCTCATTCTGCTCCGGGTTCTCCTCATAAATCTCTGTCTGAAGGTGTGGAATTAGCATGCATACAATCGTATGTGAGATGAGATGCGCACCGCTTTTTTGAACGCGAACCGACCAGAAAACACGTCGCGAAATTCACGGTTATTAGGGCCAGTGAATTTCTCGAATGGTACATAGTCCCATCTACCATCGAACTCTGGGTTGCTCGCCATATGTTCGAGGACATACTCGGGGTTGCGGGCGTACACGACGAACTTCTCGTGCTTCCACGGAGCATCGGGCTCCATCGGACCATTCCACCGGACAGAAAACGCTGTCCAAGACCCTGGTCCATGTGGTATTGCGTCGATGTGGGCGTACATGTCAGCGGCGTTCGCGAAAAAAGCTTCGTTGGTACCGTCACCGGCACCAGCTTCCTCAAGCACACGTTTCGCCCTCTCGATCTCCAGCAGCGAGTTGATATCTTCTGCCGAAATTTGCATCTTCTCGAAGACGAGCTCAGCCCACTCGAAAGTTGGGCGGTCTTTGAAGGGATCCCAATCGACATCGTCCTCTTGTTGGGGGGCAGGACCGTTGGCGTTATCGAGAAAGTTGCCGTCAATGTCACAGGGCCGTGCTAGGTGATTCAGCGGAAGATAAGTACATAAGATCAAGCAGTTGCAGCAGATGAATATTCTGTACATACCTGTAAGATGCGGATGGTATCGAAACGTTGGTGGATGCGCTGGAGGAGGCTTTGGGCGTCGATGATAAAGGCGGTTGTGTCGTAAAAGGCCCCTGCTAGTGACAAATGTCCGTCGACAGAGGCGGCAGAATCGAGCCATAATGTGCGTGTATAAGGAGGGATAGAAACAACAGCGGCAGGTGTATAGAACAGTCGAATGGAGGGTATGAGGAGAGGGCGCGAGGCGTTGGCACGGGCGGCAAAATGGGCCGAAATCTTACAAGTCCGTCGCTCTGCTGGCAACCACCACCTCGTCCCGCCATGCCGCCATCCTCTGGCGAAAGACAGCCGGCGCCGCCCTCTCGTAGAGGTCGCCCTCCACGCAAGCCTAGTGAATCGACAACCTCACAGCAATTAGCCCCTCCCGCAGCCAGTAGAGGGGCCAAAGCAGCACGTACCGGTCGAGATAACCCCATCCTCGCCAATCGGCATGCATTTGAAAGCGAAGGTGTCGCCCCCTCACAAGTCCTTGGGGCGTCTGAGACGTCTACACAGGTACATTGTCAGCAATGACTTCGTCGGAGCATGAGGCTTACCAGGATTATCTTGCTCCTGCTAGGGAACAGGCCGCCGCTACGCAACACGCTCGAGCAACCAAGATCGCCACCCTGGTCGCGACGTTGGTCTGAACTGGAAGAAGGACCAAGCTGACAAGGCCCAGCAGCTCGCCGAGAAAGCGAAAGCTCGCGATCAAGCCGCCAAAGCCGCCGAGTTGAGAGCCGAGCGAAAGCTCGCACAGACGCAGCGTGAGGCGGAGGGGGCAAAAACGCTCGCAGCTTTAGAGGCCGAACATGAAGCAGAGGAGGAAGAAGAAGAGCGGTACATGCGGCGGACCGTTGCACTCGGCTATCGGGCGCGAGAAGACGAGCATGAGAACGCGCCCGACGAAGACCTTGCAATGGAAGCTGACTCCCAGGTGGGCGGTAATCATCACTCCGTCTACGACATCTCTCCATCTCGCTCTTGCGACTTCGACCTCTCTCCACGCCTCGATGGTTTTGACTCTGACTTTGTCGCCGACAATCTCGACGCCGAGCCCTATGCAGCCGACCCTTACGACTCCGAGATACGCGACGGCACGCCGACCTCACACCACTCTGACTACGACCCGGAAGAGGAGATAGAGGATCTAGAAGAGCCAGAGGATTTAGGACAGTCGCAGCCACAGGGAACAGCGTTGGCGAAGGTATGTATTACGTGGATGTGCCCTCCTTTCATGCTTGACGATCGACTACCAGCGGCGGCCGCCTAAGCTCAGTGATGCCGAAAAGAGGCACTTGCTGCAGCAGCGGGTCCTGAGAGACATTGAGGCGGAGAAGGCGGCGAGAAAACAACAAGGCCCAATTAACAAAGGGAAACGCAGGGAGGAGGAGGCGTCCGACGAGGAAAGGTACGTACGCAGTGTCCTCAAGTATAACCCACATTACATTTCATGATCAACCACCAGCCATGCAGTCCCTGTCACCAAACGCGTGAAATCGGGCGTTGGGTTTCGCGACGAGTGGGACAACACCAAAACCTCAATTCCCCGAGATCGCCCCCTCTCGCGTCTCTTAACCCCGGGCTCCGGTGCTCAATCCCGTTCTAGTACTCCAGCATCACGCGGCCGCAGTAAGTACACTCGAATCATCGTCCTCCCGCCACGCCCTCATGCGCCCTCAGCCACTCCATCGCACCCACCCCGAGCGACGCCGTCAAACACATACGTGCCGTCGACTACACCATCGCACTCGCGCGCGCCGTCGACTACACCATCGCACTCACGCGCGCCGTCAGCCGCACCGACTCGTTCACCCACGCGCTCGTCTACGCCATCCCATGGTCGCGCTCCAACTCGTGCGCAACCATCGTCTGCATCTGGCGCCCATCCACCTGCCGCGTCGTGGAAACAACCCCTCGCGAACCAGTTCAAGAGATTTGCTGCTCCAGAACGTCCTCCTGTCAGCAAGCCCACGTCCGGTACTGTGGGTTTGGAGGAAGAAGCACTCGGTGGCCTCCACGACGAAGATGTCATTGTCACGCGTACACGTATCTCAAAGAAGCGCGGCCCAGGCCGCAAGCCTCCGGTACATCTCTCCCGACTACTTTCGAGTTTCTGCTAAGATCTTTCTTGCGGTTAGAATGTCTCCGTCACCGATGATGAAGAAGATGCGCGCACCGTCGTTGACGCGCGAAGAAAGCGTACCAAGAAGGCCGATGTCGATCCGGAGAAGTCGCGCTCGGTCAGCGATCTCCCGAAATGGATCACGGTCGACGAGTGGAAGACGATCGTCGCCCCTAGTTTGCGGCACCACTTTGGTGCATGCTTAGATCCATGGGCAATGGATCCAGGGCCGCATTCGAACGCTGCGAGGTTTAGCGAGATTCTGACCAACATCATCAATGATCACTGTTCGAATGGACCTGACGGCCCCGGAACGTACCGCGCGGCTGAAGTGTTGGAAGACAAGGTTTATCAAGCGGTAATGCATACTCGCCTTTGTGTATCAATCCTCTCCGACCACTGACAACATATTGCAGGGTCGACAGGTTATCCACAACTGGCGGCGGGGGTTTATGACAAGAGCAATCACCATCACCACTCGCGCACTGCATAAGTACCAGAAGGAGAACCCGAAGGCCTCGAAGAGCAAAATCGCGGAGTGGGCCCGAGCCGCTGTTGCCGACTACGGGATGGCGCACTGGGAGTTTCCTGCATCACCTACGGTGAGCCCCCGTATATGCTGCCTCTACGTTGATGCTCAACGACTAACCGGGATCTCTAGAACTCGACGGGTAGCGGTGCATTACAGTCGCTGCCCATGCTCCAGCTTCTACGCTATCACCTCGATTTAATCGAGGGCTCACGTATCGATGCGGGCCACCCTGTGTCGGCGCTCCTGCTCGCTTGTGCCGCAGTATGTGCCTCGTTGTCCGCAGAGTTCTCTAACTGACTAGTTGTTCGAAGATTGATCTAGCATTCTGCAGGTATAAGACGGGTGAGCTCAAGCCCCTTGACGGCGCCTTCGGCAAAAAGCTTGGTGGTAAGGCGACAGATATGTGGTGGGAGTTGGCTGTCCGACCTTACGTTGAGACGAAGCCGCATCGCATCGATGCTATCCTCGAGCGTGCGAAGGGGGTGGAGCCCGTGGACGACTCGGACAAGTCGGATCAGACTGTGCAGCACACGCCACCCCGTCGTGTGCTCGTTATAGACCCTGACAGCTCGCCGCCGCGCATGTAGTGTTTCTATGGCTCAAATGTAACTGCCTATTGCTCAAATCTATTCCCCCTGTACCTACTGCAATGAAGACTAGCCCGCCCGCTGTTTCTTACTACCCTTGATGGCCTTAATATCCTTATCAGCCCTTAGGTACTTGCGCTACGGCCCTTATCACACTTATCAGCCCTTATCGTACTTATATAGGCAAATAAGGACGATTAAGTATTTTCGAGAAGTTCTGATGCATCCCTGTCCGCATCCTCTGAAATGAGCTGCGACCGCCCTGGGGAATACAGAAGTGATAAGGCACCTTCGCCACCGATGTTGTGTCGAGTTTTCGAGTTGAATATTCAGTGTCTTCATGCCCAGAAGTTTCGACCACTCTCGACTCTCGAGCGTTGGTGGTAGTTAGTACTTATACGAGCGCTGATGAGATTGGAGCCCAGAGTTGGGACGATTGCCTCAGGAATACCATCCAATGATGATCCATGGCTCATTAACCCTGCCTGCTCCCAAGCGGAAGCGGGCGAGCGCGGTCTCGAGTTTTAGAATCAGCTTGCTCAGGTTCAAGGTGGAGCTGCTGGTTTCAAGCTCAGTCACGAGGTGCAAGCCCGAAGGCGGGGCGCGAGGAGAAAGAAGCTTGCGTCAAACAGGGACGAACGAATTCCCCCCATAAGGACGGGCTCGAAGACTCGGCATTGGGCCGCGGAGGGCAAACAACGGAAACGCGGTGGCCGGCGGCGAGGCCAAAGACGACGCAGACGCTATTCGACATGATGGAGGGGAAAATCGGAGAGGGTGGGCGGGAGAAGCCCACGAAGATCGACGGGATGCTGCTTATAGACTGTTTGGGGGTAAGAATGGACAAAGAATGGAGGTGGGTCGCCGTCGGAGCAGCGCATACGGTCAGCGCAAACTTGATGAGAGCAGGGCCGCAGGGTGGATAGCGAGCGCGTGAACGACCACGCGGGAGCCATGAAGGCGCCGGGGCCAAACATGCGTACACGAATTCCCCCCATAAGATTTAAAGTATGTCTTATCTAGGGTGCAAACCTTGTCCTCCATCGTCCAATGGAAACTGACCCCGCAGGCGCCAGATGTGGCGGAACTATCGAGGCCGTATGGCTTCTCTCAACCAATCGTCACTGCGCGCCCTCCCTGACCAACCACCGTCCACGTTTGGTTCTTCTCGCGCTAAAAACCTTCTCTGCTGCTCTCCTTGAGAGCGGTATCAAGCGAGAGTACCTGCCCAGCGTGTGATTGGTTGACTCCACACACGCACCCAAACGTCATGAAACGCTTCCGTCGTCTGATATGGTTTCTTGAGACGTAGCAGCACCCGCGCAGGAAGCGATTTCTATAAGTCTAGTAGAGGGGCGGTAGACACCACTAGTAACCCGCTCGTCCTTTCGATTGCCGGAAATGCCACAGACAACCTCGGACGTGAGGCTCCTGTGAGTGTCGGTATCGTACTACGAGTTCGCTGGCACTCATGACATTCGTGTCGTACTCCTCTAGGGCGGGACCCCAGGTACGTCAGCGTCCTTCGCTGCCCTCCAACAGTAAAGCCGCGGACTAATCCACACGCTTTTACCAAAGCTCGTGGGCATGTTCCTCAACTGGGGCCTACAAGGTATCCTGATGGTGCAAGTGTGTGCGTATGCGAATGGTTCCATGGCTAACGCTCGCTAACACGGAGACCCTAGATATCTACCACCTCTGGTTTCCTAATGACAGAAAGGAAACGAGGCTGTTTGGTACGCTCTTGTCTTCTAAGGCAGTACGCTCAATCGACTTACTGTGAACCCAACAGTCTACGGCATCCTTGTCTACGAGTGCGTTCAGACGGGACTCGCGACGGATTTCGCCTTCGACAACTTCGTCTACGGTTACGGAAAGTCCGGTGTCCTTACCCAGTTCCACAACACATGGTTCAGCGTCACCATCATGTGCTCAGTGATTTCCTTCGCGGTGCAGGCCTTCTTTGCCTGGCGTATCTGGATTCTGAGTCGCTCGCGCGCCTTGGTATCATTGATCCTATTTGTACGTCTATTATGCGCTACCATCAACGTCCTTGAACCGAGGCAGCTCACGGAATTCTGCCTTTCTTCAGTTGTCATTCGGACAAATGTCTGTTGGTGTCACTGGCGGAATTCTGGTGCGTACGCTCATCTTCGACGACTGCTGCAGGTCTTGAATGACCCCCGTAACAGCTTCACGTAGTAGATCCATCCGCCGCTGAGGCCTCCAAAGTCACCCCAGTGATTTCGGTAATTGCATTCCTTTCTCGCGTTTCAAACAAGGTCTAACGTACGTACTGCCAACAGGCGTGGTTGGGAGGAGCTGCCGCCGTCGACATCATCATTGCCGTGTCGATGACAATTCTAGTGAGATCGGTACTATATTCCACGCGGGCATCCATACTCACGGAGATACACCACAGCTAATCCGTGGAAAGAATGGAATCAGACGGTCTAACGACACGATCAACTCTCTCATTCGACTGGTCATTGAGACCGGTACGATGACCGGTCAGTACAGCGTCCGAGAACCCGCTTACGAGAAGGTGTTGCTGACTGCTTACGCCGGATTCGGACAGCGCTCGTCGCCATTACCGACCTCGTCTGCTTCACAGCGTTTTCGGTACGCGATATTCCGCTCTTACACTACCTCGTCTGACAACACCATACGTGCAGGATACACTCCTTCATGAATGCCCGTAAGTATCTGATTCTTTACCGAGAGAGACTACTGGGATAACGCGCACACAGCGCGCTCGTCCTCGCCAAACTTTACTCCAACACTCTCGTCGCCAGTCTCAACAACCGCGCCATCGTTAAGCTATCGCGCAAGGGCCCTGTGGTGGAAACGTTCTCTAACACGTTCGAACTCACCACCTCGACTATACGGCCGCGGAAGTTGGGAGACACGATGGGTTCCCGGTCAGGGGCGGCAAGTTCCCGTTTCCACGTCGATGTGTGCGAGGAGACGATCGTTGCGCGAGACTTCAACAGCAAACAGCTTGGGGAGCAAAAGCTGTCGGCGCTGGACGTTTCAAAGGATCCCACTCTTGAGGACCGCGACTCCACGAAGTTGAACTTGGATGACGTCTAGGAGAGATAGTTACACACGGTCAGCGACACATGGTATACGATCCGGCCTTTGGAGTAGTATCTGGTTGTAGTTCTTGTCAATATCGTATGGATACAAATGAGATGTGTGTATGACTCAACGCTCGCGCCAGAGTCCTCTTCCAAGTTTGATAATATTATGCAATTATACAACTCTTTTATACGAGGCTTATTCCACGGGCGCGAAATCTCGATGGGTGCAGGGCGGGTGAGCGACCGCCGACCAGCCACAGCGCACGATTCATGCTGGACCTTACTGTGTATGTAAGTTGTCCCGCGGGCTGAACGGCAAACTACCCGCTCTACGGGCTTTTATCTCCAGGGTGTCCTGGGGCTGCTGTCCACGGCATGTAAACGAGCGAGCTCCTGAATAATGCATCGACGATAATGAGGCTGTTCAAATTGCGCCCGAGGACCCTTGTGCGCTTACATGATCGTATAATACCGACCGGGTTCAGTCCTTCTCCGATGTGATCAGAACCAGGCCGGTGTGATCGGTTCATGCGCCTGCTTAGAATCACTGCCTGTCACTTCGCTCCCCACTGCTTCACACCATGACACTGGTATGGTACGCCCGGCTGGACGGCTCGCGCGAAGATGCCGAACGCCGCTTGTCTTCGACTTCTGTTCTTGAACCGTACTAGAGATGCTGGAATCGGGCTAATTGTTACAACGTGTGGCGTGCGAGAAGACGTATCTTCAGACGCAACCTTCCAACCCTTTCCTAGGCTCCCAAAAGCCGGGCAGCTCGGAGACTAGCTATGCACCTCATTCGCACGTTGACGCGGGGCCCATAGGTCAGCACCACCTCAAAGTGAATTATCGTTTACTTGGATATATACAGAATTTTGCTAAAGAAATACAACCGGCTAAGCACATCATCATTCGCAAAAGAACAGTTCAGAATATCGAGAAAGCTCGCTGATCGACCATATATTCACCAGGAGCGCTGTCGACTGACATATAGGGTCAATATGTTCCCTAAAATACCTTGACATCTCAACTTTCGCCCTCGTTGTCGTTGACGGCGGTGTATATTCAAGCGGATGCCTTTCTCTGCAGCCGGAGACGACGGCCCGTGGGCGCTTGATAGGCGTGAAGACTTGGTCGGAAGATGCGTCGGAAGATCGGAGTGTTCCCGTGCGTCACACGTCGCTCCTAAAGAACTCGGTAAGTCTCATCCGCCTCTCAATCTTCTGTGACTATTGCGGTGAAATATGCAGCTGAGGATATCTTTAGCGTGAGCGTGTAAGTCCACAGAGATGTTAGACAGGTCTGCGCCTCATATCGGTCGGCAGTGCCCCCAAAGAACTATCGCCCGAGTGCCTTCCATACTACGCTGGCGCATGTCGCGTCGGAGATTCTGGTCGCTTCAACTTTTCCACTCTTCGTAGCCCCTAGAGCGATGACGTAGCATAGACAGGTGGATGCCTTCCGTGCCTTGATTTTCCTCCGTCCTACTAGCCAGTGCGGACAGCCCAAAACAAAGGTACGGGCATATTAGCGTGAACCGGGACTCTTCCGCAGGCTGAGGTTTGATGTAGATGTTGGCCTGAGGTATTTACTCGTGCCATAGCCCCCGCCGTCTCTGCACAGCGCGACACTCCATGGCGAAATGTAGTGTATACTTGCTCATCGATCATGGCACGGACTTACGATCTCACGGCTCACGCATGGTTCAGCCGATGACATCAGAGATGGACTTTATGGATCCGTTCCGAAATGGCTGCGACAGGCTCTAAGATATGCCCACCGCCCCACCTCACGCTCGGTGAATTCTGACGACACCGTCATGCACGCTGGCATCTGAGGGAGGCGATACGGAGAAATTTGAATTTGCTTCTATCCGCGGAGGCATTGGTCCCGAGCGCTGCGCGTTGCTGCCGGGTGACACCGCCATCCAGTGTAGACACCGGAGGGTGAGAGTGGACGCCTAGATCAAAAGGGGAGTGGTTTAAGGTTTGAGTTGTATTCGGCTACGGGGGTCGTTTCCCACACGCCGCCACAAGGAGTGACGTGTTCGGGTGCGGATAGACGCGCGGCGCTCTTCGACTTCTGCTCGCGGTGAGCGGCGCTCTTCGACTTCTGCTCGGTGTCGGCGGCGTGGTGACCTTTCTGCCTCTCATAGACGATGCGAGCGTCCAAATCTTCTCGTCCGAATTCTGCAACACTTCAACAGAACCTTGCCTCTCCTTGAGCCGAACTTTGGTGACAAAGACCAGATCCCAGCCCCCGCCAGCGAGACGACCCCCAATGTTCCGATCGTGGTCGAAGGTTCGACGGCTTCCGTCGACATTTACTCACTCATGGCTTTTCAGGACGATGGCGAGCTGCACATCTTCCCTCGATAGTTCAACGGCACCCCGCGAGTCTCTTATAAAGCCTTCTAGTCCCTCGCCCCCTCCGCCACTGTCGCCCACCATGGAGAGCAAGCTCGCTACTATCGACGAAATCGCAGGCCAGGACTTTGACTTCGTCATCATCGGTATGCTCTGCATCCGCGTACGTGTGATGGTTGAAGTCTCACGTCAACTCGATGTTTTCAGGAGGCGGCGTGAGTTTCACGCTTTGCGTTGCTGGAATATATCATTGATATGCGGTAGCTGGCCGGCTGTGTTCTCGCTGCACGCCTGAGCGAGGCCCCAAATGTCACCGTTGCTCTTCTCGAGGCCGGAGAAGCTCATATCGATGATCCCCTCATCAGTCAGTGTGTTCAATTCTCTCTCGATCGACATATTGCTGATTCCGATGCACCCAAACGTAGCGGATCCAATGGGATGGCTGAAACAGGTCTTCAAGCCCGAATACGACTGGGTGTTCCGTACAAAGGAACAGAAGGGTGTTCGGAACGGCCTGACGACTCCTGACGGCAAAACGTATTCCAGTTTCTATTGGACGAGGTACTTGCTATCGTCAGCCGCATGTTCTCTGCTTGCTGAACTTAACACGCAGGGGCAAGGGTCTTGGTGGCAGCTCTTGCATCAACTACCTTTTCTGGACACGACCTGGTAAAGCGGAGCTCGACGGTGAGTCTCACTAGTGACTCTACCGTATTTGACTGCTCAAGTCTTACTTGTACTCTAGCCGTAGAACAATTGGGGAACCCAGGATGGGGGTGGGACGCGTTCTTCGAGGCGTCGAAGAAGAGCGAGACGTGAGGAGCCACCTCGACTAGTATACATTTGGTCTCATTTCTTTCCAGTCTTCGCAGCGCTCGTCACACAAACGATCCTGAATACGTCGATTCCCTGAAAGAGGGGGCCTTCGGAAAGGAAGGTACGCATATAGTGACTTAGATATGACGAGATTCATCGCTCAAGAGTTCCCAGGGCCCGTATCAATCTCCTTCGCAAGGACGTGCTCGAAAGCAGAGGTTCCGTATCAGAAGGTGCGTGCACCAATAGAGGGTATCGCTGGTTGTGAGCGATGACACGCTCATACTGGTTCATCCTTAGGCGCTGAAAGAGTGCGGCGTGCACGTTATCGACGATGGAGTAAGTGTCCAATGGTTCTTCATGCGACAAAAAGCGCTCACGCAACGACGTTTGGCACAGATGAGTGGGTCGGTCAGTAACTTCAATTACTCCTACTTTACATGCGCTGAACTGATGGACGCATCCGCAGCTCACTGGGTCGTACAAGGCTACCAACAGCATCGATCCCAGGACGGGTAAACGTAGTACTGCTGCGAATGTGCGTCCTGTCTCGTTATTTCTAACGTGGTCTGTATCCCTTAACGTCGTCTCAGTCGTACCTCTTCCCCGCCATTGGGAGGAAGAACTTGAAGGTTTTGACCGGCGCTTTCGTGCGCAGGATTCTGACGGCCAAGCGTGGTTCGGAAGTTGTCGCCGTGGGAGTCGAATTCGATTACAACGACCGGGTTTACTCTGTCAACGTCAAGAAAGAAGCAATCGTCTCGGCCAGGTGAGCCTTAGTCGAACACCATGACGATTACTAACACCATGCGTTGTTGCGCAGCACCGTGAAGTCGCCCCACATTCTCGAGCTCAGCGGCATCGGGGACCCCAAGATCCTTACCCCACTGCGCGTCCCAGTTCAAGTCGATCTGCCGTCCGTCGGGACTAACCTCCAGGACCACCTCATCATGGTGGGCTCGGTGTTCCGTGAGTGTCTCTGACGTTCTCTCCCTGATATCTCCAACTCATATCACGGCTGTCCCAGTTATGCGTGACGATAAGGACATTATCACTAGCGACACGATCCTGCTCCCAGAGATCCAGAAGAAGCTCAACGCGTTCTAGTAAGCGACGGTCCCATCTAGTAAGGCATGATCGTCTAACTCACCATACTTTCTCAACGCGTAGCAACGAGCCCCACATTCAGAACCACATCGTCTGCTCGGGGGTTACCTTCATCCCTATCCAGGAATTCTCTCCTCGAGCCGACGAGCTCATCGCAGGTCTCGAGAGAAGAATCGCAGAAAAGGCCTCTAAGCTTCCTCCTGGTCATCTCGAGCAGTACAAGATCCAGCTGCAGATGCTCAAGGACAAGAATCTCTCCGATATCGAGATCGTTGTGTTCCCGTTCAACTTACATCCTGACGGTCCGTTGATGTCCCGTCTCCCTCGTCAAGATATACCTGTCTGACGTCTTGCCGTCTAGGCTCTGGGAAACCTTTCGTTGGCCTCTTCCCGTCGATCGGGCATCCCTTCTCGCGCGGGACAATTGTGCGTATCGTGAGCTCCTCGGTAAACGTCAGCATGTTAATCCGCTTGCAGCACGCCACCTCGGCGAACCCTCACGACCACCCCGAGATCGACCCCAACTACTTCGAGGACGAGTTCGATCTCGACCTTCTGACGGACGCCATGAAGTTCGTGCGGAAGACAGCGGACACTTCAGCGTGGAAGGAGATTAGCGAAGCTGAGGTGCTTCCGGGGCCCGCCGTCGACGACGAGGAGAAGCTGCGCAGTACGCAATACTCTCACTCTGTGTTTATGCCGTCGTCGTCTTCTAACATGAATATCTTTCAGAGGCTGTCCGAGAGAACGTGTCTACGACCTGGCGTACGTGAATTCCTGCTCAACCTTACCTTGATTGTTTCTTGACCGATCATCTCTGTCCGTCAGACTCGTGCGGCACATGTTCCATGCTCCCCAAGGAGAAGGGCGGCGTGGTCGACACGAGCCTCCGGGTACGTCTCATCATTGCATACCCATATCCCCAGTCTAATGCGATATCAGGTGTACGGCACGAGCAACATCCGCGTCGTCGACCTCTCCATCCTCCCGATGATCACGGCCGTGCACACGCAGGGTATGTACTCTGCTCCCAGATGATGTACTGGGTATTCACCCATAACACGTTTCAGCTACGGTATACGGGATCGCCGAGCAAGGTATGTCCGGCGTGGTTCCCCGTTTCGAATGCGCAGTTCTAACACGTCCTCGTAGGGGCGAGCATCATCAAGGCCGACCACGGCCTGTAGATCTCGAGAAGCAGCGCTTCGTATGTAACAAAGTTTCTGGGATCCTCGCAGATTCAAGTGTCCTAAGTATTGTGGCGAAGGAAGGCCGAATCATCCTCTGTGTATGTAGTTGGAGCTTTCAATTCGAACGAGCTGTGGTGTACAATAGAATATTCACGTGTGAGCAATGCCCAGTCCCAATGTTGGCGAAACGTCGACTAGAGTTCGTTTGAAATGCACGTTCTATGGCCAGATGTGATGAACGGGAAAGCAGATCGACGTCCACACGGAGTACTCACTGCCGGGGTCCTGGACGAGTGTATCCTCCATCGCTGCCAATTTGCCTGTCTACTCCTCCGACTTCCACATCTACTGCACGTCCTCGCTTCGCTCGTGGATCACCATCGCCCCGGATCTCGATGTAAACTTGTGTAAACTACTTTCTCGATGTCAAGTGTCTCTAATACTCCAGCCTATATCTACCCAGACTCCCACTCTTCGACGTCGCGACATCGAACCTCGCGAACCTATCGCACATGTGCACGTTCAGATCCGCCCGGTGTGCAACCAAGTCTCGCGTTTCGCTAGCAAGATCTTGGCCATGTAATCAGGGAGAACGGGCCCGGAATGGAGCGCGTCCGTGAATGAACGTGAGTAGAGGGCTGGGAAGAGGACTGGCGCATGGCGGGTGCTTCACGGCTGCCGTTGGTGTAGCCATTATGCATTGGACATGCCGTTGGTCGGGTGACATTGGAGCTTAAGGCCTAAACCTCGAGCGGGCACCCAGTTCATAGTTCTCGAGCACGCTCGTGACTTGAGAGTACAAGGGCGACCATGCATCGAGTGTGGTGGTGGATGTCGCGACGCTCTTGGAGACAGCATGGTAGTGGCGAAACTCCGCGCACGGGAGATAATGGGTATAAATGCGTCAATGCGCATTCGTGCAACTTCGTTCGGACAAGAGTGCGAGATGTAACGCATAGATGGGTGGTAGACGCATCGGAGCGTACGCCGTATGAGTACGGGCCGAGCAGGAGCTAAACTGAAGGAGAACCGATACAGCCTTCGCCCCCGGCATGCCCATGGACGTAGAGGGAGAAGTATATGCGCGGAACATGGACACCACAGGATCGAGAATGAGTCGCATGGGAGACGCGATGACGATCGCGGTACGTGCGCATGAGGCTTGAGGATGTGAACGATACGGGGTAAAGGGACGAGGCCGAGGCTAGACTCTGGGGCGCAGATGAAGGCACGTACGCGTAGGGGAGAGAGGCACAGAACAGTGGTGGCCAATGCACAGGTGATTAGTCTTCGTTTCGAGACATCACGGATGGAGGTGCTAGCGGTCCCCGGCGAGCTCGCGTGGGCGGTTGACGACTAGAAATCATCGCTGAGTTGATGCGCCCATCTTGCACAGGCACCGCAGGCACCAACGGTGGAAGGTCGAGCTGAGGAGCTAGTTCGAAGGACGATAGGGTGTCATATGTGGGCGGGCTCACTCACCAAATGCTCACTCGCCTTGATCGGATCCAATCCTCCCAGCGTCACCAGCGCCGGTCTTGCAGACGAAGTGCCAGATGTGCATGTCGGAAGACCTATCATATAAGTATGAGGATCGTCAGATGTTTCAGTGGGGAGGGGGTTCATTAAGATATTCTGAGCCGCCAACGTTGGGTCCAAGCCTTGAGACATCTCGGTCGTTGCCTTCAAGCGCAAGGAGAAGCGGCTCTGATTTGAGGACTTGGCTGAGAGCGAAAAGAGGGCGATACAGAAAGCTCTGAGTCGATACAATGACACGCCAGGGGTGCGCGTAAGGAGCGAGCTCAACCCCCAGAAGAGCGAAGTTGGTCAAAAGACGGAGCAAACGAACGCATCGAAAAATTGGACGCGTCAGCGCTTGTTGTGCTGCCTTCGGGCCCGGCTTCTAGCGTGGACCGGGTCCGGAATGTATATCCGCGTGATATCGTCGTCGTCATCGTCGGGACTCCGACTTCAAGTTCTGGCATTTCTTTCAGTCCTCACATTGGCCACGTTTGAGTTGAACCGGCCCACAGCTTCAAGCCTTCGCGCCGTTCTCGCCCCCTGCGATTACACACAAAGTGGTAGTACGCTAGCGCGTGTCTCAATCATATACGCTGCTTTTAGAACAGAGCAACGACGCACATGTATTTCGATGCCAAATACTTACAGTGGAGTACCACTGGCAATCCTAGTCGCTACGCAACATCTGCGAGATCCACCACCTTTGAGCTGCCGATGTCTCCTATCTCCACTATGCTCCGTGTCCTTCTCGAACGTCAATGCGCGGCGTACCGGTCGATGGGCTCACAGTCTCGCCGCGTGGGCCACCGTTCATTCTCGTGACGGTAGCCTGCGGTATGCCGAGTTCCACCACGCGCTTGAGCGAACCTAGAAGTTAGTAAGACACGGACTCCCGTTTTGAAGAGAGGAGAGAAGACGACTCACGGGCCCGTCATCCTGCCTCTGCTTGGTGACGCCCACCGAGGTACTGAAGAGTCGCGCTTAATTCATGGATCACCATGGTCGAACCTCGGATTTGGGCGCGAGCATTCAAGAAGCTCGGGAGCGAGTTGGGGTATGCCGTGGATGCCGAACTAAGCATGTCCTTTTCTTCTGGATCCTCGCGTCGTGAGTCGCGCGTGGACGTTACGCACGTTTTGCCTGGACCTCAATCATACCCAGGAAAATGAGACTTTGCCTCTCGAATACGAATTGTATAACATTGAGTTGCGACGCAGAACTTCATCAAGGCAAGAAACGTGCGTACCAACAGCACTGCCGTGAGTGAAGCAACGCTGACTCAGATGATCGTGGCGAGCAACTAACGTTCAAGGCACACACACGAAACAATCTACGTACCCCGAAATACGCCAACATTGACGGTGTACAGGAGGATCTTGTTCACCATGGTCTGTGTCCCTGTGGTTCCCAGGTCAGTATTCGATCATACGTAAGCACCTGTGTACGTACTGAAAGCAGCGAGTACTCCGGTGGTACTTGAGGAAGGTGAGCGAGAGCGCCACCATCAAGTCTGTGAGCGGCGCGCATCCCAATTCCCCGGAATGGCCACCTAGGGCGCATGAGGCGAGTGCTTTGAGCTCTTGAGTGGATGCGAGTCGTTGCGCTGAGGGAGAGGTGCACGTACCGTGGCTGCAGAAACGGAGGTTTCAACGTTCCCCAGTCGTCGTACTTCTAGCCTAGAATCGTCAAACCTGAAACGAGGCGGGATGTCAGAAGCGGCTAAGCACTGAGTTGGGGAGGAAGGGAGGACGCGAGACGGCTCACCAAGATCGAGGGCTGTGAGGTTTCGATGTCAGTATCGCTCACACTCGCATATCATTACTTTGACGAACAGTGTCTGGATACTCCAACGACATCCTACTGCGAAGGTCGGGAAAGCGTGAGCGCTTCTGAGATTGGAGGAGGAAGGGGCTGGCGTACCAAGAAGATCGGGTACGGGAGAGACTCCTTGCTCACTACAACGGACACCTTAAGTCACCCGGGACTCAGAGTCGCTCATACATAGCACGCGGACCCACATGTCCAGATATTCCGGATGTAGTAGCTGTGTCAATACTGAGCGATAGAGCTATAAGGCATACAGGAACGTGACGCACCCTGGCTCGCCGCGAGCCTGGCGAAAGCAGTGTTAGCCCTGATCTGCAAAGAAAGGAATTGACGACCGTACGTTCAGATTACAACACGGTTCGGTACAGCGCATCAAATTTGACTCAGTCGTGGCCTGCAGTGGTGACGATCTTTCCTAGGGGTTGACCAAGGCGTGAATGTCGACCTCAACGAGCCCAGACTCGGACGCGCGCAGGCGGCGACATGGGCACGTGACCGACGAGTTGTTGGCCCGGTGCGGTGGGATAGCTCGCGAGGGCGGGATGGGGGTTCGATCTCGGCGAATGTGGCGCCGCGATGTCTTGCAGCGAGTCCCGAGATGGCCTCGCCGAAGCGGGTAGGACCAATGGTGCCGTCCTAGCAGTATTTTGCGTCAAAGGGACGTGTGAGCTGCGTGCCGGTGGTCGCGGTCCGGGTCTTGACATATGGAAGGACGATGGAGTGGCTGCCGAAGGCTGTCGCGACGCGCGAGACATATTGCTCGTGACATTCCCCCATGAGTGAACGAGGGCGCGCGTCCTGAGTTTGCGCACGAAGCCACTGCGCGCGGACGCGTACGCCCTCGCGATTGCGACGTCAATGTGCCTCATCTTCACAGAGCGTGACTGCGTCTGCGGAGTTGTAGCAGCCAATCTCGACGATGCCGTCTCGGGCTCCGCAAACACTGCGCTTGCGGAACGCCATCGTTTTGGAGCCAGAGCCGGACGCGGCCAGGACCATCTCCCTCGCTGAATCGCCAACCACGGCATCTGGCGTAAAACCAACCGCCATCAGTGCAGCCACGAGCGCATGATAGAGCATCGTCAGCACGGAGGGGGTGATCGTGAGTGGCCACGAGTCGCCCAAGATGTCGGCGTGGACGTCCGAAGTGTTCATGACAAGGCCGGTGGAGCCGATGAGCGCTGTACCGGTGACAGATGCGTAGACCACGACAAGCTCGAGGACGCTCTGGTGGAAGGGTTGACAGGCCGCGAACAACCGGCGACCCACTAGACAAACGTCAGTGAGCTCAAACGTGATACAATCCTGACGAAAAGACGCACTGTTCCGGAGGACAAAAACACAATCGGCGAACGCGTTTTATGAACGAACTCGACCTTGCTGAGCTTGAGCGCGGACATGGGATCCGTCGGGAAGAGAATGGTAAACAACGCCCAGTTGGTGACATCGAGTGTAGCGATCAACGCATTCTCGCCCTCCTAGATCTGCATGTCAGACGTATTGAATGATCGAAACGAGATAGTGCATTCCAACATCCAGGAGGAGCTGACAGATGAGTATTTTCCGGGCACAGGTAATTCGACACCAACGGACGCGAAGGTCATCTAGAGGCCGCAGTGCTAACACTGGGGGAGGGGGGAACAGCCTCCCGTGCCGGGGACGGTCACGCACCAGCCCCACTTATACAGCCTCTCAAAAGCTGCAATGCTGACACTGGTCGACGAAGACACGGTGGGGGCTTGCGCACCAGTCGCACTTACGCGGGCCACGAGGAGCCGCCGTGCTGACACTGGAGGGGGCGAGAGGGAGCACGACAAGAGGCGAGCACTCACTTCCTTCAGCCACATCTACGGCAAACTGCGGGAGAGTTGCGGTAGCTTGTGTCGCCGAAGGCTGGAATGCTGCGCAGAGCAGCTCGAAGTTGGGCCCGGGGACAGGCGTCGGCCGCTGCCATTTGGATCGCTGGCCTGACGCGAACGCGGCTTCGGCGGTGTTGTGCTCGTTCTCGAGTTCTTTCCCCGCGGTTTGCACGTGCGAATGAATGGAGCGGGAAAGCAGGCGCAGAACGGCCGTGGGCTGCGGCGGGTGGAGGAGTGGGCTTGCAAGGGTAGGGACGCGTTCAGGACGCGTTCTAGCAGGCGCGTCCCTCTACGGGCGCTTGTTTGCGCCCCGGCCCGGTCGGCGTCCGGCTGGCGTCCTGCGCCATCGCTCTACGGGGCAGTGTTGTCAAGGTCAAAGTCAGTGACCTTTGACGCGTCAAAGCTTTTGACCGGTCGAGGTTGACTGCCGTCAATGACCGGTCAATGACCGGTCAAGATGCACGTGATCACAGCGGCCCGCGAAGCGCGCGACGCGACCCAATATCGCAGAGCATGATGGGGAGGCAGGCTCAGACAAAGGATGGTGTCCATGGTACGGAGCGGGTGTAGCTAGGCAGAGAGAGCCTGTAGATATGTGCTTGGTTGGAGCAACTCCGTGCAACGCCTTTCTCATCCTGTCACTCCGAACTCCTGTCACTCAGCCTCCGAGTCGCCGTTGGAGCCTCAACATCGACCGTTCTTGCCCGGCTCGCCGTCTCCTGTCGGGATATTTGACACAGCCTCAGTGACCCTGAAGGAGCTGCAGGCGTGCACATGCCCGCTCGTATTGAGATTTGGAGGCTGTTTGACACGGCGAAGAGCGCTCAGGGTGAAATTGTCAAGTATCTCAATGATAAATCTCACTCTGCAGCATGGTGCAAGGGATGCCTTCGTCGATTCGCTGCTGTGATGATGTCGATGGAGTCGATTTCTGTTATGGAAGGAACCTTAGCAGAGGCGAAAAGCGAGACACAGTGGATTGAGCTTGGTTAGTAATGAGTTGCCAAAAAACGAACTTCGCACATAGCTGATCATGGTGTTGTCTGACTTGAATAGCCAAGGATCCGTCCCTTGCTTCCTTAGCTGCATCTTGGAAGGGTACGACAAACATTTTAGAAGGTCGCGGGGTGATTCCCATATGTGGAAAGGGAACAACAATGAATGCGCACCTCAAGAAATGCACTTTTGCACAGCAGCTCCGTCTCGAGTTGGACCGAATCACGAGCCGTGCAAATACCGAGAACATCCCGCCGCCGGGCCAGTCTACAACGTACCCCGGTCCCCCGAGTCGAGGCTCTGTCCCGGGCACGCAGGACTCATCGTGTTTTAGCCTCGCCGCTGGCTCTAGCTTCAACTTGTCAAATGCACCCGGCGGCGGGGCCCCAAGCGGTGCTTTCACATTCACTTATCCATCCTCTCTGTCAGCGCAACTGTCGTCTTCGACAGTCCCATCACCAAGTCCGTCGAAGCGGCCGAGGACAAGCGCAAGCCTCTCATCCCTCGATGCGTCGGAGCATCACATGACACACGTACCTGCGAACCATTGCTCGCGTTCCTCACCAAGCGAGCCATGCAAATGCGACTGTCATCTCGAGTGGCCGACGCCGAAGCAAGAGATATTCGCAGCTGATCTATGCCGGCTATTTGCAGCGTGCAATTTCGCTTTCAATGCCGCGGAGAACCCGGAGTTTGTCGACTTCTTTGCAAAATGGTGTCCTCACGCCAAGGTGCCCGGGCGTCGCTCCCTCTCAGGAGTGCTTCTAGACAGAGCCGCTGACAATGCCATTGCTGAGACGCGAGGAACAGTTGCTGGGAAGTTTGCTACTGGCCAGAGTGATATGTGGAAGAATGTTGCGAAGACGCCAGTCCTATCGTCGACAATGAACGTAAACGGACAGGTAAATCCTAATCTAAACAATTATATGAGCAATAGCGCTTACTGGGGGGTCAAACAGGCATATCCAGTGCGCACTCACGACTTTGGGGGCCGTGCAAAGACCGGAGATGAGCATTTCGAAGCCATTAAGACTGACGTTGCGCACATGGAAACTGCGTACGGTGTCACAGTGAATGCGTGGGTAACAGACGATGGACCTGACGGGAAGAAGGCGCGCCGCATGCTCCGGACACAGTGGAGTTGGATGATTGTGGTCCTGTGCTGGGCACACCAGATAAACCTGCTCGTCGGCGACTACCTCCTTCTATCGCCCTACCGCAAGGTCATTGAACAGGCGCTCGAGGTCATAAAATGGTTCAATAATCACGACGCAGCGTCAACTCTTCTGCAACGCGAACAGGACACCATACATCCCCTAGTGCTCATCCTCCCCATCTTCGTCAGATGGACGACTCATTTCCTCTCCGTCAAGCGTCTTGACGAGCTCTCACGGGCCTTGTGCAGCTGCTACCTCAAACACGAGACAGCGCTAAGGAAGATTGCGTCAAGTGCAAGCTCGGACGAGGCGAAGCGACTAGGAGAGAGGGTGATCGAAACGATCAGGGATGGGAATTTTTGGACTAAGCTTGCATGGTGCGCACCTTGAGGCTTATCATTGAGAATCATACGCGCTCATGACATATATGACAGTGTGAAGTCTCACCTTGAACCTCTTGCAGTGGCTACCAATCTCCTTCAAACCCCACATGCACGACTCGACCATGTCCTCCTTACCCTCGCTCATCTTCACTACACATACCAAATGAGTGACTTCGACATGGAGGTTCGTGACCATATGCTTAGCCGTCTCGAGTTTCGCTGGGGAAAGGGCGCCCTGGATCAAGATGTCTTCATACTCGCTGTTATCTTGAACCCGTACATCCGCACCGCTTGCATCAACCGCGAGACGCTCTCTGGACAAGACGTTCTCAACATGGCAAAGCGAACATTCGAGAGGATTTTTCAGTGCAGCCCTGAGCCTTCGTTTACAAGCGCACTTGAGCGGTACTTGGATCGACAGGGAGAGTTTAGTGACACGGCTATGGGTCTCGCAGATCATCTTGCAGGTGCTAGAGCACACGGAACGGTCAGTACTACTTCCAATAAGTGCCATCATTGACTCATCCGAGTCCTGTTACTATCTGTGCCTAGGAGGTGAATGTCGTGAGAGTATGGGAGCTCGCAGATCGTTCAAACGAAGACATAACGACTATACGTACTGACCAGCATGGTCTCCCCCGGTTCGCATGCCGCCTGCTCTCTGTGACACCCAACACCGCAGACACAGAGCGGCTATTTAGCGACTTCGGCATCACTCACACTCGACATCGCAACCGCCTCCACCCGTCAACCGTCCACAAGACATCTGTCGTCCGGGCTGCAGTACGCCGTGCCCACGCACTCAATGGGACCGGGACAAACCGCCGAAAGCGTAAGATCATCACTTCATACGACTCACTAGGGGACACCGCTGGCACTCCATCCCACACCAGTACACCCCTATCCCCCAGCATGCAGGGGGAGTCCTTGCACCCTGACGAGATCGAGGAGTCGGATTTCCAGGAGCTCAGCACAAGACTTATTAACGAAGCTATTCAGTCTCGAGGGACAATGGAGGCGGATACGGACGACGAGTCGGATGACCCACCAGTGGCCGAGCATGGGAATTTAATCGGTACACCCCCGGGACGCATCGCAGACCACGGACAGGTCGACGAGCAACCTTCTCGTCTCCTAGCGTCTCGCGCGAACCCGCAAGCTGCGCCCTCAGCGGGCCCGTCTATTCCTCTGTCCAGCAGCCGCGGACCGATGTCCGCCAGCTTCCAGCCAGCCGCAAGCGCGTCGAACCCCGGCGCGAGTTCAGCGCGCCCTCGCGGTGGACGGAAGGCTGCCAGAAAAGACTCGATCCCTCTCGCGCGGCTCTTCCTCTACCCTTCCGTCGGTCCTCACGCGATACGAGCGGGACAAGGATCGCCCTCCGATGTTGAACGACTCCGGTACCTCCAGCTGTTCTGGGAGGTGGGAGAGAAACACCTCGAGCACGAGATATGCGCTGCTGAGGTACTACAGCATGCTCCTGAGCGGCCGCCGATCCCTCTATATAAGAACTAGACTCCTTAAGCGTAGTTTCCTCTTAATGTACACCTTATATTCGAGAGCCCTCCGAGCTTACTAGTCGATTTTCAGTAATTCAAAGTTTGCTATGTCAACAGGATAACCTGCTGTGCCTCAACTCATGCGGATAGAGATGCTACCTCGGTCACAGTTGCTTGTAACTTGTATGAATCGATCTCTGGAAGAGGTAGAGATCGTTGAAAACGGTACAGTCATGCTAATTACACAATGCCGACGATGCCGTTGACCGGTCAATGATTTATAAGCATTGACCCCGCCGTTTGACCGTTTGACCTTGACCAGTCAATGACCCCGTCATTGACCAGTCGATGCCAACACTGCTACGGGGCACCACAAGCACGTCTTTTCATCCTTGTCTCATTCTATCTGCATCTCTCTCAGCAGCCCTCGTTTCCACTGCTTCCCTCTCGAACATCTTCCCATGATGTCTCTCCCCTCGTACTTATGTTTGGGATACATGGCTATCGCTGGTCATATGGGTCATCAAAAATTTGGTCGCATATTCCCTGGGCCTCTCTCTATAGCGCCATATGCTTCAAAGTTAAGCCCTCATATTACGCGATGGGATGCATTGGACGCAGTTCAGAACGAACGTGGTAAGTCTCTATCGCCTTCTTAAATCCGCGTTCTATGTTGATTTTCGTTCGGCTTTCCAAGACCTAGTTTCTCTTGCATCCAAGAGGCTATCGCTGTGATCGGTGAGTTCTGTCCGCAGGCCATAATTTCCCGCCATCCGGCGTAATCACGCCTCGATTTATGTTATTGGGCAAAGCTACCATTTCAGAAATTTACTCCAGAGGCGCGGCGTGAAGTATTCCAGCCGACTTTGCCCCGTTCTCGAGCGCCGCATTCGCTCATAGATGCTGCTTTACTTTCATTTTCTGTACGGAAAACAGTGGAAGATGGGGAGAAATGTAAGTGCCTTCCTGTAGAATTATATACTTACTCTCATGGGTGCGCTTCAGGGGTAGACCGCGGGCGTGAGTGGGCATGCGCGCGTCTCACTACCTATCACGACGGCCAATCTCTCGAGCCCTCCCTTCTACGAAGTCTTCTAGACATGGCGGGTGGTCACGCACACTACGTCGGCTTGTGAGTCTATTCTGTTCTTGTAACTTGTTGGTGCACGAGTCGGGGTTGCTTGTAGCTTCGTGGTGTCTGCCGTCATCTCAATCGCATATGGGCGTCGTGCGTCCATGTTAGCAGATCCTATTATCAAGGTCAACGAAGAAACTATCTCGGGTACGTTTACACCCATATCCCTTCCTGCCATACTTGAGTGCGAGCGCAATGAACACGCAGGGGCTCACGCGGTCACCCCTCGTTCCCATTGGATGTCGGGGAACGATCCCCGGCGACGTTGGCAAGCGTGAGGAAGGAAGTTTAAGAGGTGGAGAGGACGCTGAGGGGGCGAGATTCGTGAGGCGGTGCCCGTCAGTGGCCCTCCTTTATAATTCTTCCCGTCCAAGCCCCACTTACTCGTTGCACAGTGTATAAAGATATCGTCAGCAGTACATACGTTCTCTTCCACCATAGGCGGATGTGAAAACATGGGAATTGCGTCTCCCGCGTTAGATGACAACCTTTTGTTGCCATGCCGGGACAGGTCAGAAAGGCTCCAATTCACCACAGAAGCCATCGTTTCATGGCGTCTGCACCTCTCGATATATGCACCGTTTATGATGATATGCTTACGTAGTCAAAGGGGTGAGCCTTGGTCCATGCTGCACCGTCTCACATGCGCCAAGTCGAACACCCCGACAGGCTGGGATTGACGGAATGCCGGGCGTCTCTTTGAAGGCCTTCTCTGATATCAGCACTGAAAGGAACTTTATCGACGCGGTAAATATAGAAGTGTATTGAACATTTCACACAAGATGTGTGCACCTGCCCTGCTTTCCCAGCGTGTATCGGAGGGCGTACTCATTATGCTCGGACTCTAATGTTTGTATATTTCTCTCATTCTACGTCGCGTTCTCGGTTGACCGTGAAATTGCGCTCCGCGTCACAACGAGACCGCAAGCATCACTGGATTGTGGACACCCGATTTCTATCAATACGCATACCCGCTAGTTGGTGCAAAGCGTTTCACAGCAAGGTTCGACGTTGATCTTCGTCTCTGCCGCCCGGGAGAGTTCTATGATATCGTTCACAAAGTAACCAGGGCGTGATTGCTCGCGACACGCATCGAAACGACTGGGTATTAACGACGTCTGCTACCGAGTGGTTCTGTCCGTGATTCCGGCGGTGTTTTGGCGCACGATTTGCTATCAGGCTCAACAGCCTCAACCTGAGAATCTAGTTGCTTCTGGTATATATATACCCCCAATGTCGGGATTACTTCGCTGACCAGCTTGGCCCCATACAGCCAGCGTCCAATAAGTAATCATGGTCTCTCAATCACTTCCCCCTACCTCGTCCCCAGGGCTTCCTCACAACGTTGCATTGCTGTATGTGCTATGCTGACTGCATTCATTATACACTGAAGAACGATTTGTTATCAGAGCTGGGCCCCAGGTAGAGCTACTGACGTCAATATCCAAAGAATCATGCTGATGTCTATTCCTCGCAATCTTCCAGCTGCTGAGTTTCTTCTTTGGATGGTTTCTTCAAGGCGTCCTCACCGTTCAAACCTGTACGTGTTACACTCAACCGTCTCTCCTATGAACCCTCACGTTCTTCCTAGACCTTTACCACCTCTATTTTCCGAAGGACCGCCGTACACTCAAATGTCTCGTCTACTCCGTTTTCATCTGGGAGTGGGTCCAAATGGGTCTTCTCACCCAGCTAGCATTCCACTTTGACGTCTACAATTTTGGCGACATCAACACGCTCACCTCGTATAGCTCGTCTTGGTTTTGCGTTCCTGTAATGTCCGGGGTCGTGTCGGGTGTCGTCCAGTTCTACTTTGCGTGGCGTATCTGGGTCCTGGGACGTTCCATCCCTCTCGTCGCGGTCATCAGTTTTGTGAGTGTCATTGTCCTAGGATGCATCCTGAGCGTGACTGAGAAGTGAATTGCTGAATTCTTAGCTGTCTTTCGCGCAAGCGTCTTTGAGCATTGCCGGAGGCGTTGCAGTACGTGCATCATGCACTATCACATCATGAGTTCCTGATCGGCGTCCATTTGACAGATCAAAGTAACTAATCCGGACGTACTTGAGAACTCTCTCAACCGCCCCATCGTCGAGGTAGGAACTGGCGTGCTCATGGCCCCATCCTATTTAGGGATACTGCTGAATACTTTCTGTGTAGGCGGGGCTCATTGTCGCCGCGATAGTTGATGTTCTTATTGCAGCGTCTATGACATGGCTAGTGCGTATAATGTTCCTTCATTCATATCCAAATTAGCTCATCGTGTCAGCGTAGCTCGTGAGATCTAAGTCGGGTATCCGGCGCTCGGATGATATCGTGAATCGACTAGTTCGACTTTCCTTGGAGACCGGTGCGATGACAGGCAAGTTCTGTCCTTGAAAGTATATCCATGTACGGTCAGCTAATTAATACTAACAGCGGCCGTGGCAGTTGTGTTCGCCGTGGTGGACATAACAGATACAGTGAGTTCCGGGTTGCTATAAATTAAGATTATTGTGACGATAGACTAAGTACCTCTACTTGCAGGCTGATCTCCTCTTCGAGACCCCGTAAGCCAACCTACGCATAGTAGTGCCGATTCATCTCACGGAACCACACAGAGCCGTAGTTCTCCCCAAGCTCTACTCCAACACACTTCTTGTCAGCCTTAACAACCGTGCATTCATCAGAGGACAGGCTGTAGGGAGGCCAACCACTTCATTACCGTCCAGTGGCATGACCTTCGATGGTCACGGTGCCGACAATCGCCAACACGAAGTACGGATTGAGATTGCGGAAGAGAGACGGGTCTCGCGTGATACCATGGAGACGTCAAAAGGCGGATTGGAGTTGATGCCCGTCGATGGCTCGCACTCCGAGGCGGGTCACGGTCAAGACTGATCGGTCTGGGACGGGGAGTAAATGATATTCTTGGAGAGAATAACGAGGATAGAGGCAGATTGGAGATTTGGCTGGGTTAAATAAGAAGTACTCTCTGTGTATTACAAGCGGCTAGCACCGGTGTTCTCAGTAAGCCTTGTCAGATTCAGAAGGGCGTGCGACGGGTCGGCGGCAATGCTCGAGGCGAAACAGGCACGTGACTACCATTGAGTCGGTTCCCGCACGGCCGCCGAGATGCCGACCTGGCAATACCTTTCACCACGACCAACAGTTCAACTAACGAAGTGCTTCCTACCGCGACTCTTGATTCCTAACTCGAGATTGCCTACCCCTCACTGCCTCTCATCTTCCCGCCATTGGCAGGGAGGTAGTGACTATGTTAGCGGCACGCCGCACTTCGTTCATCTCGTCCCTGGTAGAGGGAAAGCTGTCACTTCCTGGGTTGGGAGGATGTACTTGACAAAATCAGTCGAATCCGTCTCGTCAGCACGTTCTGTTTACGACTTCACGCAGATGCGGAACAGCGTCATATATATCATATATGACGGTACGCCCCTTCACTCTAAATCGCCCCTCGCGGTATTCCGAGCTGACCACCTTCTGTAGCTCCGCTGACACTCTCAGGGAATCTAGCACGCAATCCTTCTCTACTTCCCGGTCAGTCTTCTCTTTTCTTCGCTTTTCCGCTTTCTTCATGCAATGGTTGCGCTGTGAGGCAGAGGCGGCGTAAGAGAAGACTGAGAAGCTTTTGATAGAGATCTACGCGGATGTCAAGCACAAGGTGGAGGTGGGCACCGCAAAGGAGTGCGTAGTTACGCGCTGCCTGCGCGAGCAACAGGACCGAGGGCGCTCGGACCTTCAGCCCGCGTCCGCGGTCACTGCACCCTTTAAAGTTAGAATCGATACAGCGGGTCTACGCTCTTCTGACAGTATGGCGACATCACTGACTTCGCTCGCGGAATAGACCTCTGGAGCACTCGAAGTCGGTCTCTGTGCGTCCCCTCGTCATCATCTCTCTCCATCCTGCTAGTGCCTCACACTCACACATAGGTGCGATGTTGCACAACCTTTCTGTTACTCTCAAAGCGCAAGAAGAGCCGGATCGCGTCGTCGGGCGCGACCGCCTATCGACATTCGAGGACGAGCTCGCGCTCCCGTAGATCGACGCATGGCTCAAGGAGCTTAACCCGGCTAGCACCCGATCGTACCCCTCGGCGTTCCTCACGCGATGACGGAAAACGATGTGCACGAGAGGCACTTCGTCCCCAAAGACGCCGCAGTTAACTGGGAACATGTAGTGCGTGCGCTATGCCTCCTTCTCTCCGCCGTACTGGGATCCAGTGGTTGTTGACGCATGCGCACATAGCCAGAGCCGGAAACATTCCGCCCCGAGCGGTCCCTCGACGCCGACGCCAATGACCAGCGTTTCATTGACTTCACGCTCTCTTTCGGTTTTGGGCGGAGCTAGTGCATGGAATTGCACATCGCGCAGTAAGTAATCGATGTTCGTTGTCTTCTCGCGGTACGTCCTGTCCTCCCGCTCAACATCTGCCTTCGTGCAGTTCCCAGCTGACCGCTCGCTGATTCTACCCCTCCTCCCTACCCACCCGTGCGCCACCGCTTGGCCGTTCTAGAAGGCTACTCTAGGCGTTCGACATCTCGTCCCCAAGGACGCCTCCAGGCGCCCCATCCCGCCCGACCTGAGTGCGAGCGCGATGAACGTGCAGGAGCTTACGCGGCGGCCTGCCCCGTTTCGGTTCGGCGTTAGGGCGCGATTCCCAGCTGCGCTGGCAATCGTAAGGGAGGAGGCGGAGGAGGCGGAGAGGGCTCTGAGAGGGTGGGATTTGTGAGGGCAGGATTTGAGCTTGGGTTCTGGCGCCATGAGATTGCCAGGGGTAAGGGATTGGGAGTTTGGTGCCGGTGAGGAGACTTGCCAAAGAGATTAGATGCTTGCGGATCCGTTCTGGTGGGCCCGTATCAAATTGAACTGTCTCGCGCGCTTGAAGTTTATCACGTTCTTCGACATGTCCGCGTTCGCAGGTTGAGTAGCATCTATTTCTTGACATCTCTTCTGATACTAGAAGTGGCCACAGTACGTTGTCAATGCATGTGGGAATCTAAGGCTCCTGACATGGCTCAGCTGACTGCGCTCTGAATTTAGCTTCTCTCGCATCCGTTGTCACTTTCCCAGTCGTACTCTGGGGAGGGCCGCTATATTTCACCTTTCCCTGCCTTGTGAACGGGCACAGGTAATTCGACGCACAGGGACGCACCGGGACGCACCGGGAAGCAATGGACGCACATCGGGAAGCGATGTGGCGTTAAGAGAGACGCATGGTGGCGTTCGACGGGACGCGCGCGGACGCACAGGGAAGCACGGCGTCTAAGTCTAGCCCAAGGACATTTGCTCGTTATAAAGTCCTTACCACATCGACGTAGAATCTGTGAGCTTATTAAGTAGTGCACAACATATCACTAGTACGTAGAAAAGTTATCAGGACCAATTGCTCTGTAGTTACTAACTTAACCGACGCAATCCCGTATCTAGGGTGCGAGCTGGTACTAAGTCTCGTTACAACTGCATACCTGACGAATTTTTCCGTCACAGGCGTTGGAATAACACGCTATGTCGTCATCACATCCTTATGAGTGATTGCACATGCTGATAGGGGGGAAACGGGACTTCCTTGGACCTCCCCAATCCTTGCATGCAGAGGCAGAGGCAGCTCAAGCAGACGCGACGGGACGCGTTGAGACGCGCGCGGAAGCGGCCCGGACGCACTGTGGCGTTCTGTGGCGTTAGGGGACGCGCGGGGACGCAGGCCGAGACGCACACGGACGCGCAAGGGAAGCGCCGGGGACGCACACGGGACGCACGGGACGCACACGGGACGCACAGAGGACGCACAGAGGACGCACAGAGGGACGCAGACGCACGCATACGGGGACGCATAGCTGGTGCTCATAAGCCCATACTGAAGAGTCTGGCTACAATGTGGGAGACTTTTAATGGTGTATTAGCACGTTATAGTCTATAAAGTGTAGTTTTACACCAGTAGATAAGAATGTAATATTGATAATACCCAGGAGCGAACCTGTCGTATGTAGGAGGGACGCGTATGGACGCGTCCCTTTACGGGCGCTTGTGTGCTTCCCTTTGTGCTTCCGTGTGCGTCCCTCCGCTTCCCGATGCGTCCATGTGCGTCGAAATAATTTTGCCCCTTGTGAACGGACAGAGTGACCCCCGAGCACAAACGTGTGGATAGAGCACGAGCAACATTACGATCCGAAGCACAGCTCACTAGGGAGTAGTGGTGGCGGGGAACAGGTGCATCTCAGACGTCGCAACTTGCAAATCTTCGCCACTTAGGAGGTGACAAGAAACGAAGCAAAGTTAACTCCGACTCTGCCCCACACGAATATGGTTCGGCGAAGGCCTTTCAGCGTTCAGCATCAATCATTTCCGCTCTGTCAAGAACGATTTTGACAGCCTCAGTATCTGCGAAGTACTCATGTCGTGATACGTATCAAAGTGTCTTACGCTGGTCACATCGCCATCACACGTCGCTTCAAAGCCGTTGCCACGGTCGAGTGTGGTAATACAAGTTGCCATTGTGTTCAACCGGTCTGAATCCCCGCACTACCTCCAGCATATATATCTCCAGCATCTTGTGGTTCATTCTCTGACCAACCCGTCGGCGCATGGACAGCATCCAGTAAACAGAAATGGCCTCACCAGCGGCTCCATCTCTATCGTCCCCTGCACTCCCTCCCAACATTGCATTGCTGTAAGTGCTACGTGATATACAGCAAGTAGTAATTATGCATTCACAACTGCTTATAATTACAGAGCTGGACCTCAGGTGCGATGCTTGTGCTAATATTCACTCGTTGATCCTTGACTCTAGCCCTCGTAATCTTCCAGCTACTCTGTTACTTCTTTGTATGGTTTCTCCAAGGAGTCCTCACCGTCCAAACATGTGCGTGCTCCTTCAACTATTTATGTTGTCGTTCCTCACGCTTTTTACTAGACCTTTACCACCTCTACTTTCCAAAGGACCGCACTTGGCTCAAATGTCTCGTCTACATCGTATTTATCTGGGAGTGGGTCCAAACGGGACTCATCACCCAGATGGCATTTGATGTCGACGTCTACCATTTTGGCGACATCGAGACGCTCACTTCCTTCGACACATCCTGGTTCAGTGTTCCTGTTATGTCCGGTGTTGTGTCAGGTGTTGTCCAGTTCTATTTCGCATGGAGAATCTGGGTGCTTGGACGTTATATCCCTCTCGTAGTTGTTATTGCTTTTGTGAGCGTTTTGTGAAGTGCGTCTGACGTATGTGCTAAATGACGGATCGTCGATTTTTTAGTTGTCTTTGGCACAAGCGTCTTTAAGCATTGCTGCAGGCGTTTCGGTCCGTACATCATGCGCCTTCAGAGCATATGACATGCTGACCATTATTCGTTTTGAAAGATTAAAATCACGGATCCAATGGCGGTCAACCCATCTCTTAGCCGCCCCATTATGGAGGTAAGATTAATTTGATGTTCCGCAAGCCACTTGTTGATTCAATTTTACGCAGGCCGCACTCATCGTTGCCACGGTTGTTGATGTATTCATCGCAGCTTCCATGACATGGCTAGTGAGTAGACGGTGGGTTCAGTCACGCCTGTATTCACTCATTATACGCCTGCAGCTCTTGAAATCCAAGTCTGGTATCAGACGTTCTGATGACATCGTGAATCGACTGGTTCGGCTGTGCTTGGAGACTGGTGCAACCACAGGCAAGTCTTATTGAAGGCGGGTCCCTCTGCGACGAGCTTACGTACGTTCATAGCGGTTGTAGCGCTTCTGTATGCTGTAATGGGTTTCACACAGACAGTAGAGTGTGTCTCGTGAGAGTACACGACGATACTGTGACCCGGACTGTGACAAACGCCCACAGGTACTGTCTCCCGGACGCCGCTCGGCTCGCCCATGATTTGCAATATCAGTAGCCCGGCCGGACAGCCGCTGTATACAAGCATGATGTCCGACCGGGCGGTGACAGGCGGAGGCCACAAGAAGGACCAAGCGCGGGCAATTCCCGAGTTACATGTACGACCGGGCTCCTCAGTATCTGTGGGAAAGCTGTCTGGCCGGGCCATGCTGGCCGAAGCTCCTGAAACTAAAGGTGTTTAGCTGGGCCTAATTAGGGTCCACATAGAACCCACATTGGCAAGAGAACCACAATGTCATGTATATACAGGCCTTTATAACGGGAAGAGAACATTGAGAGATCTGCTGTAGAGCTAGATGAGACCTCTGAGAACAGACACTTGTGTTGTCTGGTGACTCTGTCGGATGAGGGCATTGAATGGGCGGGGAGCGGATTGCCTGGGGCGCGCTTATCTGAAGGGCGGATGAAGCGAAAAGCCGGATTGGAGATCGTTGCGCAGCGTTTACGAACGTTGCGACATCCTAGACCCGATTTACAGATGATGTCCTGGGTGTACATATCCCATTGCGGAGAGGGCTTGCAGGAGCTGCAAAACGCCGAGGTACACAGGCTGGAGGAGCTACGCGCGTACTGGGCCCATTTATTCCTCCTTGCGGAGAAAGGTTCGCGCAGCGCGGGCGGGGGACTCACGCTGTACGGGCCGCCATGTGTGGCTACACGTAAGGAAGCGTGAACGATAGGTTTCAATACCAGTATGCCAGCAGAACTCACAGATGCTAGGCAGCAATGTATAGCTACGGAAAGAGCTTGGGGGCATATGCTCCTTGGCAGGGACCTCGTCGAGTATTTTGTGGTGTTATTCACGGGCGTCGGAGGCATGGGCAGTTCATTGTACTTCTGAGAAGCTCACAGTCGTCGAGGTCAAAAACAGATGTTTACACACGCATTGTCTGCAGGAACTGATTAGCCCACAGCCTTGGACGGAAAACCAACTCTCGTCGGCCATCATCGGTCCCACCCACTGGCCCCGTTACATGTAGGGCCAAGCTTCAAAGAGAGGGGGGAGGGGCCAGGATCACTGCTATGCCGCCCCGGACAGATAGCGGGCGTGGTCATCCGATCATCCGATCTCGAATGCTTGAATAAGCCGGTCATCGATACCTTGAGCCATGAAAGTGCACAACGGATCACCCCTTACAGCGCACGCGTCGGCGAGCCTCAGGGGCCATGCGGCTTTTCCTCCGGTGTCTGTACCGGATGGAGCCCTTCCGGATTTTAGCGGAGAATGGCGCGGGTTGGCTCGGATGTGGGCGCCTGCTTTGCCCGGAAGAGCACCCTTGGACAGGCCGGTTTTACAGGCGTATGTAGACAATCGTAGTGACCAATGGGAAAGTCAGGGTCATTACCTGACGTTTACGGACTGTCGACACTATCTTTGACTTCACCATCCTGTGCACACTCACCTTTCAATCCCTGTTACAGCCTCGCGGCGTTGACCTTCGCAGTTGAGCGACCCGGAGATTAGTAGGCGCTCCCCCGGTGTGACGGCATGATTGCCTGTCGTCCAGGTGGAAAAGAAATCATTCCCAGTGAGCGACAAAACGTGCAGGAAGTCGATGCCTTCCTTCTCCGGCTTGCCGGATGCTGACGCCCCGTCTGTAAACTTGGGAAATGGCTTTCAATGCAAGAGATACTACATGACAAAAATCTGTCAGCCTGAGAGCCACTGGTCTAGAACGCAGGCTCTACGGACTTTTGACCCGGTAACGAGGGTTTTGATCTTGCCGTGGGCGCGAGCTGGTGCTTTGCAGACAGCCTATCATTCCTGGATGTCGGTCGATAGAGAGCCGTTGGCTGGATGATACACGGCCGGAGACAATATGCGAATGCCCGCAAAGACAGCTCAACTGCCGAAATCCACGAGCCTGGGCTGAGCATTATCGCAATCCAGCCGGTTGGAATATTGCAGATTTGCCAGCGCCCTGTACCCGTCGGGATCAGTCCGGCCAATCAGCAGCGCCCCGGCCCAACCATCCGACGGCGCTATGCCGCTTGGCAGGAATCCTGCCTGATTGTGGTGGAGGCCTGTTCATCCAATGCCGGACTGACGCAGGTTTCATCTTCATCCGCAGGGACCTCATCCGATTCCACACCGGAAGGAGAACCCAGCGGGAGCATTCGGGGGGGGACGCGGAAGGTGGCCGGAGCGCACACCAGGCAGCAGTATGAGCAGAGTGACTATGCCATGCGAGTATCCTGGAGGAGTGGAATCAACGCGTGCATTGACTAATGTACGGAGACACGTATGTTCATTGTTGACAAAACCGCGCAGCGAGTGAACGCAGCGGTCCTCCAGCCAACAGCTTGTTCTCAGGCACAAGTGTAGTAAAATTGCTATATTGTAGGCACCTGCAAGGTGCTGATGCTTGACGCTTAGGCCCATTGTTGTACAGCCCGGTTGGATCGCTGCCGCTCGGAACACAACCATACCTTGGCCAGAGATGTAGCAGTGTCAATACCGGTGATCCCAGCGGGATCGCGAACACTATGTACTATGCTGGCCAGCCGGAGCGAGTATAGTATCAACGAATAGAGTTCTGTGATGGGTGGGATCCCGTGTCCATTACATAGCAAGGGACCAGCTATCCCCGATTCTTCCATGAATCAATATTATGTAATGGCTGCCGACCGGACACAGACTGTGAGTATGAGAAAACTCCGGTCGGTGGTCGGGTCACAGTACTTGTGGGCGTTTGTCACATCCGGGTGCACAGTAAGTATGGGGTATTCTCACGCCACTATGTGGACAGTAAGTCTCATCCTCGTATGTGAGGATTGTATCGTGCTGACATATTCTCTCCTTCTCTAGGGTAACCTCCTTTTTGAGACGCCGTAAGTTCAACGTCCCAAGGTCCCATGCCATCGAAAAATGCTGTGACATCCATGCACACCCTTTCTGATGCGTCTCATAACGCTTCCCAGATCTGTGGTGCTCCCCAAGCTCTACTCGAATACCCTTCTAGTCAGCCTCAACAACCGTGCATTCATCAAGAACCTCGAAACAGGGAATGCTACGCCGTCGCTCCAGTCCGGTGGTATAACCCTAGATGGCCTTCGTAGCCGCCAGCATACAGTACACATCGAGGAGAACCTGGTACCACAGGACGCTATGGAGACAACAAAACCCGGATTGGAGCTGATGCCCATCTGAAGTTTGCTCTCGACCGAACCTTTGCAGAGCGGGCACTCTAAGGTGTAGTAGGGTGTGTCAGGCTTCGGCGGAGGGTGGGTAGTCTTCGAGGAAATAAATATCGGCGGGGCCAATTAAGTATGAGGGTGAAGATGCTCACGTTGAAACGAGCCCCACTGCTTTCTCTGCGCTAGGCTCGCTCAGCCAGTCTCTCGTTCTTCGTATATCAGAATGTCTGCGCCATAAAGTGGTCACTACTAGTACTGCCAGTGTTCCCGGTGAGCCGTGGAAGGGTATTCGACGGCAACGCCCGAAGCAAAAGTGGCACGTGACCGTCGTTCCGCCCCTCCGGCGGCACGCGGGCCGCCGGCCCCGCGTGCATGCCAACTCAAGACTGTTCGCCACGACCAGCGGTTTGACTCGACAGTGCATGTCGTAAATGCGGCATATTTCTTGAAGTTCCATATGCCACACCTCTCGTCTCTGCGTCCTTCGGTCAACAACAGACACTCTGCCCCGAACTACTGGGAGGCTGCCAGCGACCAGTCATCGATGGCGCAAGTTCGGGGCGTGGTTCTACTAGGTGCCATGATCCCATGCTATCTCCGAGTCCTTTTGACCCAGCCGTCTAACGACTTATGAGCTTCTTTTGGGGTGCGTTGGACAAGCGCGTGTCTATGGCATGACTGACCTCTAACGCTCTCATAACAGCAACTCTACTACTACCTCGTACCTCTTCCGCCTTCTCAGCAACGAGTTACAGACCCCCGAGAACCGTAGACTGGTTTCTGCGCCTCATGTGAGCAACGTACGACATTCTCTCAATCAACACGGCATCTAATGTGTACAGCGCTGCCTGCCAATATTCAAACTTGAAGTCGGAGCAACACTTAGTCGGCACTCCGATGAACCTATCCATGAGCGCCATTGACTGACTACCAACCCAAGTTAAATGCAAGCAAACACTCCCTCCAACCAGCTAATAATCAGCGCTGTATCTCACCGTCTTGCCCTTGAGTTCGTCTGGCGACATTCCCCTCGT